>JASAND010022074.1:0-83816 GCA_030248195.1 Trissonchulus latispiculum
ACCACTACATTACACATGCAGGCCATGCTGACAAATCTCGCGAATATGGGTTGTTCAGCGAAGCTGGTCCATATTAGTGCGCTTTTAACCTAGTCCTCCTGGTATTTACAACTTGCCCCTCCCATATTAACGTTTTAAAACCTAGTCCTCTGTCCATTTACAACCTAATGTCACCCATATTGCATTTTTCATGCTCCACCGGAGCATTTTTATTCTTGTATATATATATATATATATATATATATAAAGATTTGGCTCAGCCCGGAATCGAAGGGCTGACCTCTCGGACTGCTGTCAGCAGGGTTGGGCGAGACCGAGATTTCACCGAGACCGAGAACGAGACCGAGACCATGGTACCGAGACCGAGACTGGCCAAGTCTCGGCTTTTGACTACCAATTTTTAGCTTAAAATTAGCTTCAACTATTTTTTGAGGCTTAGATCTAGTATTAGGGGCTTTAACACATAAACATTTGGTTTCCGCACCTCGTTAGTTGATTTTCATAACATTGATTTAAAATTGTCGCCAAAATTAGATGTTTTCAAAAAATTTCCGGTCTCGGTCCGAGACCGAGACTTTTGGGTGAGCGAGACCGAGACCGAGACTGGCCAAGTCTCGGCTTTTGGGCGAGACCGAGACCGAGACTCCCAACCCTGGCTGTCAGTGCCAGACTTGCTACAAGCTACAGTCTGATACTCCGCGTAGCCAGTAGAGAAGAGCACATCTACGTAATTGGTGCTCTCTGCATATATATTTATTACGCAATTGTGTATTATTTTTCAGAGAGCAGAGCCGTCTTGTATTGCATTGCTGGCTGGAACTTGTAACAAAATAGGACAAGACCTGCCCTCGGAGGCCTCACAGTTGGTGACGACCGATGGAGGAGGAAGTCATTCAGCTCATCAGCTTCAGCCACTTAGTCTGGGTGGTCAACAGGCGATTTTTATTCCAATATCCTCTCAGTCAGGTATTATACAATAATATTCCTATTATGTTTACGTATCATGTATATATGTACAAGAACCAAAAATGCTCCTTCGTCGCATGTAAAATACATATGAGTACTCTCAGGCAGGTTGTACAAACACGGAAACTAGCCTGTAAGATGCATATGAGTGGCGTTGAGGTTGTAAATTAAGGAAAACAAGTTGCAACGGCTTAACATATGAGCCTGTCCTACAACGAGGCTCATATTGGCGTATGTCATAACTCATAATATAATTTGTCGATATTTGACCTTCATAATTAGCACGTAAAGCTTTTCATTAAAAAATTTTCCTTTACACATCTTTACACATACGGCATGCCACTGTGCGCTCTGACTCAGAGCCAAGTGGGGAAAGCATTACGTATGTGAGAGTAGTGTGTCATAGTGTTCCGAGAATACAGGTGTACTATAGTGCTTCCGGAAATAGTAGGTGCCATGGTGTATCGGGAAACACCAGCTTGCATGCTGGCATTTTTTTAGGGTTTTGAAAGTGGGGGGGGGCTTCGCCCCCCCCCCCCCTAGGGAGGGGGAAGGGGGGGGGGGCTTCCGAAAAGTGGGGGGGGGGGGGGCGAGCCAAAAATAAAAATAACCGAAATTTTTAGCGTCAAATTAGCATTTTTAAGGTAAAAACGCAAAAAATCGCTGTTTTTAAGCTTAAAATGAGCTTATAAGTCCATAAATTAGCTAAAAATTGAGAAAATTTTTGAAAATTTGACCCCAAAAACCTTATTTTTTGACACTTTTGGGCGACCCCCAAAAAAGTGGGTGGGGGCGTGCCGACACGGGGGGGGGGGGCGCACGTGGGGGGGGGCTCCGAAAAGTGGAGGGGGGAACCGAAAAGTGGGGGGGGGCCCACCCCCCCCACTAAAAAAATGCCAGACAGTTCAACTTGAGGTGTCGCAGTTCACTTCGTTCAGTCCATTTCTTTCGGGCCACAATGTTAACATATTATTTCTATTCATTCGTTTTTTCTTTAATATGATGGCCTGATGATCTTTAAGAAGACTGCACTGTGACGCCAATATGAGCCTCGTTGTAGGACAGGCTCATATGTTAAGCCGTTGCAACTTGTTTTCCTTAATTTACAACCTCAACGCCACTCATATGCATTTTACAGGCTAGTTTCCGTGTTTGTACAACCTGCCTGAGAGTACTCATATGTATTTTACATGCGACGAAGGAGCATTTTTGGTTCTTGTTTTCCATTCTTTTACATATGTATGCGCAAAAAGAACCAACATAATATATTTCCAAACACCACGCGCAAGCAGATATATACTATTTTGACACTTTTGGAAAATTTCATATTTGACTCAAAATCGCTTAAGTCCCCACCCCACCCACCACAGCACTCTACAGATACTTTGAGCATGCAATTCTATGACAAAAGTTGCTCAGCTCACTTAGGGCTTTCATTTGATACCAAATTTGACCACTATTGAAAAATTTCATTTTTGACCGAAAATCGCTTAAGTCCCCACCCCACCCACCACAGCACTCTACAGATACTTAGAGCATGCAGTTCTATGACAAAAGTTGCTCAGCTCACTTAGGGCTTTCATTTGGTACCAAATTTGACCACTTTTGAAAAATTTTATTTTGGACCACCTGACCCCTTACCGACCTGACCGCTCAGACGGCCAAGTGGAGCCAGCCCAGCAAAATGGGTGCGTTGTACAGCAAAACGGACACCGGAAATGAGCTGGCCGCACCAGAAAACCGCTATAGAGAAAGTTTTGAGAGGCCAAGTAGAGCCTAGTATGGACCTCCAGGAAACGGTTGCCGACATGACCCTCCAGACGGCAAAGTGGAACCAGCCCAGCAAGATGGATGCGTCGGACGGCAAAACGGACACCGGAAATAAGCTGGGCGCACCAGAAAACCCCTATACAGAAAGTTTTGAGAGGCCAAGTAGAGTCTAGTATGGGCCTCCAGGAAGCGGTTGCCGACATGACCCTCCAGACGGCAAAGTGGAACCAGCCCAGCAACTTGGGTTACTCGGGCAGCAAAACTGATAGCGGGAATCGATTCTCCGTCCCAAAAAACCTTTGTATGCAAGATTTGAGCCTTCCAGGTCGCAAAATAAGCGAAAAAACCAAGTTCAAAGTTGGACCCAAAATTCACCAACTTTGGCAGGCCAGTACCCAAAAATTACGCTCAGGGCCGGAAAATCATATAGCAATTGAACGACCCTGATATGTGTCCTATTCAGCCATATAGGCAGTATTGCCCCATATATAGCCCAGTCTGACTTATTAAGGTGACATTGAAGCATACTTTTTGGTCATTTTAGCGTTTTGGCCGACTTTGGCCCCCCACCAAAAATTTTTTCCGGCTCTGGGAGGCATAAAAACTAGCCTATCGGCTTATTTTTGTTGCGTACTCCAAGAATATATATGGTTTTCATAGGCAAAAATTTTTCTATCTGTTGTTATTAAAGCTACAAAACCCCCTTACCAAACGTCAAAGCGGAGAACCGGAAAAAAAACATCACTCGTAAGCGATTTTTGGCATAACTTTTTAACGGAAAGTGGTACGGGGATGAAACTTCAGGAACATACTAAACTCGACACGTACAATTTTTTGCGCACATAATCTGCGCAGGATCTGCGCAGGAATCTGCGCAGCTTCTGCGCAGCCTTGTTTTACACGGTCATTCGACCATTTTCACTCATATTATAGGGGTCGCTACCGCGACCCCTATGATATTTATTCTACGCTGAGTTTTTATGGGATTTTGCCGGGGGACATTTGGGAAAATTTGTGTTTTCGGCAAGTTTGCGTGGAAATAAGCAAAAGGTTGTCAAATAAAACGCTTGAATTTGGGCTAAAAATGGACATTTTTACATAAAAATCGGAATCCGGAAAAGTTCTGAAAATTGATTGTTTTGAACGAAATATCTGTGTACTTGACCCACAGGCAGGCCCACTCCCAGGATTTTGCAATCCACAGTCAAACACAAATTTCTCCTATTGTCACTCCAAAGAATGGTTTCTAGACCCCTGAGACCCCCTGGTTGCAGCCTTTCCCATAATTACATCCCATAATCCGAAGTGGGATTGATTTCTGAGGTGAGGGATTGTAAAATCATTGGTTTGTTTCCTTTGCTGAATTTCTGTACCTTTCTCTTGCTTGCAAAGCTTCTCAAACGGTGGAAATTGAACTCTGCATGAATTTGGTAGGATGTTTAATACGAACTACAAGTATTAATTTTGCCGTTTGTTGTTTTGAGCTAGTGTGAAGAGTAATATGAATTGAAATATATAGCTAGCTAACAGCATTGTGTCTTGTGAGAATGGGGGAAATAATATGCTACAAAAATAATGTTGTTTTGTATTATTTTCAAAAATAGTTTCCCTAAGGGAAGACATCTCCCGCAGAGAATTTGAGTTGGAAAAAGCGTATTTCTCGTATACTGCATTATGTACATACATTTCAAGGGGGAGGCGTGGTGTGTTTCGAGTTTCGTGGGGACCGCGCCCCTGTCGCAAAATCCTGGATCCGCCAGTGACAACTTACGTAAATATGTTTTTGTTATATTTTTAGGCTCTCATGTACCTAATGCCTTCATTCCTGTCTCCAGCGGGGGTCCCTCCTTCCTGACCCTCCCTCAGGGGGGATCCTTTTCCCCTGGATCTTCTGGGACGGGGTCCATCGTTTCAGTGCCCTTAGCTAGCCTTCTTTCGCCGACCTCTTCCGCTGCCTCTACCGCTCAATGCAATTTCGTGGCGGTCACCACCGCGTCCACACCACGTTCCACCACCTCCAATCAAACTGATTTAATGAAAAAGTTTACTCCCATTGCCTGCAAACAAACCCCTCGAGCCGGGAGGACCTGTACTCAACGGTTGCCTGGTCCTCCTACTTTGATCGGTGCAATTTCCACACCGGCAGCCGCTCGACAACAGCAATCGGTGGGACTGGCTCATCAACCGCAACGACATCCTCAGATTATCCGACTGCTGAATCCCCCTGGCGCTGTTCCTCCGTCTTCGGCTCAGCCGCAGGTCTTTCAGGGATGGGTTCAGCCACTTTGTGCGCAGCCGCCTAATTCAGGCACTGGCGATTGCCAAATTGCCCAACAACCGGTCTTCATTACCATTCCTCCGACCAGTGCCCCTTTGGCTGTCCAACATCCCCCTAACATTCAGGGGACGCCCTCCTTTGTGATGCAAACTACCGCGACGACTGGTTCACCTCAGTTTATTCAGGCAGCCCCTTTTCAGGCCCAGCCATCGGGGGTAGTTGGTGGCGGTAATGGGGCGCCTCAATTTTTTGTGGTACAGTCTTCCCCTCCTTCTGCTGTCGGTTCCCTGCCCCCGCCATCTTCCTTCGCCCTAACACCGGTGAAGGCCATTTCAGCCTTTCCATCCGGTGGTCAACTATGGACTGCCAACCATAATTCGGCAGTGACTTTTGCTTGTCAGCCCTCACTTGGCCAATTTCCAGTAATTTCGACTGCAGGCGGTGATGCTCCTCAGCTACTGGGCCCGTCTGTGCTTCCGACTGCGGGGGCTTCAGTTACTGTTGATCTGAGTGATCTGGTTCCCATTAAGCTGGAGAAACAGTCGCCACAACCGCCACGATCCACCGCTACGGACGGAGGAGAAACTGTGGAAGAAGGTGAGGTGAGATCAACGCAGCCCAATGATGGGACTGTGGAATCTCAATCTGAAGAAGAAGAAGCTAGGGGGCAGTCAAATGAGGATTATGGCGATCAGGACTCGCCAGAGAATCCCGGTAGGCTAGAAATCTCCGGAGATACGTCGGCGGAGGAGGAAAATGAAGCGGATCAGGGGACGGAAGAAACTGAGGAAACGTCCCCTCAAGAAGGGGTGGACTCCTCGGAGCAGTGCTTGCAGCAACCGACGACAGAGAACAACATACCAATTCAGCTACCACCTGGCACAATTTTTCTGTCCCCGTCTTCACAGGGCGCTGGTGCTGCACTGCCACAGGCACAGCAACAGATTCAGTATGTCCTGATCGCTCCCCCCGGACAGCAACCTCCTCCTCCCTCGTCATTTAATGCCGATTCTGGACAGCAGACGTTTGGTGCTGTGGCTCCGTCCGCTCAGACAGCCATGATTCCAGTTCAGTTGCAGCTTCCGACAGGCAACCTTTCCTATGTGGGTGGTCCTCCGGGCACTCTATCTTCTACTAGCCTACCTCCTGGTATTAGTAAAGCTGAATTTGCTGCTGGTCAGTCTGGTTCTTCCGTCCCAGTATCGTTGTTACTGACGGCGGATGGTCAGCTGCAACCTATAACCTCTGATGGCAACGGCCATACTGCTAGTGCCAGTAGCAGAGATCATCGGGGACTTTTGCAGATGGCGACCCCTTCCAGCGCTCCTACTACCACAAACTGCCACCATAACTATCCCTCTTCAAGCTCACAAATCGTCACGATCCCGCTCAGTTCCATTGGAGGTACACCTGTCAGCACTGTTTCCGCGGGTGCACAAGGGCCTGTCTGTTTTCAGCTGGTCCCGGGCCAAGCTTCCTCCTCGTCCCCCAGTTTTGCTGGCGGTTCCACCACTCTGCTGATAGCTGGGGGACCCGGTCCTAATAACTCTCCGTCTCGGCTTACCTCTACCGCCTCCTTTCCTTCTGTGGGCGCTGCTCCGATGTACGCTGTGCCGCTGGCAGGTCAAAATTCACGATCAGTTGCCGCCGTGGCTTTGCAGGGCAGATCGACTGAGAAACTTTCTTCTGCCGGGACTGCGGTTGCCGAATCTTCGAGTTCGAAAAATTCTGGAAGTAAGCCTTATCTAATTTTGATAATTGGCTCTTGATACTTTTTCGGCAGGCAGCCAGCAGGCATTTTTAGGGTTTTGAAGTGAGGAGGGAAGGAGACCATGATATCAATGTTCATCATTTTGTAGCGAAAATTAAAATTTTGAGGTAAAAACATTGCTGCTTTTATTTAAGTTTAACATGAGCTTGTCCATGAATTGAAATTGAAATCCAGATTGAAATTGAGAAAGCTCGAAAATTTTACATCAAGATATCATTTTTTCGAGATTTTGAGCGACCGCCAAAATAGTAGGAAGGGCTCCGAAAGTAGGGGAGTGTGTAATGGCAGATAAGAACTAAGTTAATATACAAGCTATCGTTAACTGAAACCTTCATTCCTGGACTGTTGGACACGCGCATGTAAAACGGAACAACTGAATTGAATGAAATGTAACAAAAAATTGTCACTACAACACCTGTGTATGACCTAAAAAATTCGGTTCTCAGTCTCAGCTAGGGTTTATATAAACTCTTTGATTTGGATCACGGATTCCCCCGTCGAAGACCTCTCTCTGTTCAGGAGTCAGCGCTAGGCTATACTACCGTTGGCGGATGGTAGTTTGGACGGATCAAATGCGAGTGTTTTTTCATCATTCGCTGCTTGCCGTATGAGAAGATTAGAGACGGTGGCTACGATATACTACAGGTTTCCTGGTGCCAGGAGATTTGAGATGGATGGAACAGACAAGAACATCGGCGACATTGTTGTTGTTGTTATTTCCTGGATCATCTGGCGGACAAATATGATGATGTAGACCACATCACAGGCAGCCTAATATTCCCCGCAGGACATCCACCACTGCAAGGGGGGCCTCCGTAAGGACCGTCAACGTAGGGTTGGTTCCCAGATGCCTGGCCCGGGGGATTACCTGCGCTGGGCAGTCTATGAATAGGTGCTGCAGGTCTTCGGATTCGTACCACAGAGGTGGCATTGGGCTGGGCTTATTCTAGGCAATTTCTCTTTGCAAAAATAGCGCTTAAATAGGCAAAAATCTACGAAAAAGTTTTGAAATATTGGCCTTCGGAGCGATTTTTTAGGGCAAAAGTTGGTATATACCAAAAGGGGCACCCACTTTTCTTTTGGGGGGAGGGAAGGGTGTTGCCACGCCCGGGTGGAGTTAGAGATGCCGATTCGGTGGCTGTACTCGCCAAAAATTCTAGAGTGGCCATTACAGCGTAGTTGTGCCAGGGTTGGTCTGATTTGCCTCGAGAGGATTACCTCTGGGGTGGGATTTGGTAGTGTTCCGCCGGGATAAATTCCAATTCCGTCTTGAGCAGACCTTTCCGAGATTACACGGGCCCTAAAATGTCGCTGAATGTCCCCCTTCGCAGTAACGTAGTCGATGCTGATGGGGTGTCCATTGGGCATCGGTATCATCATCTTGGCCGTCCACTCACAGACCACGATCAACTGACTAAGCAAGGCCCTGTCTGATTGCTGTGACGAGTCCACCGCTCTGCTGCAGCTCCACTGGAGGAGGATTAGCTCTGGAGTAGGTTGGGCCTGGGGGAAAAAGTGAAGCCGGAGCGGGGGTAAGGGCATGTGAGGGGATGGGGGTTGAAAGTCCCTTCCTGCCGTAGCGATAGCGATGTGCCACGGTGCATTTAGGTGACATTTCCCACATGGGTACTGTGGGGATTGGCTTGGGGGAGCCCGGATTTGGAAGGATGACATCGGCCATTAAGGGGGGGGGGCTACGAACGGGTTAGTACGACATCGTCGGAGAGAGAGCTGCTTTCCCCTCCCCCCCAACGTTAGCCAACACATCAAAGTGAAAAGTTTAAGGTGGGCAAGAATATACACACATACACTGTTTTTGGCAGGACGCCAAAGTACAAATTTTGGTGCGAAAAATGGGATTTTTCAAAAAAATATTTTCAGCTGTGGTGGATTAACGGTTTGACCAATTTTGAAACTGTTAGCCATAAATGTTAACTGTTACTAGTGCTAAATATTAAAAGTATTCCGGCTTTCGAGCGTTGCTTCCTTCTTCAGCTATAACAGCTCAAAGTTTGAAATTTGGCAAAAAGTTGGGATGTGATCGTGCGCCGTTTTCGATCTAATAAAATTGACAGCCCCTAGCCTACCCCAGCTTTTTACCAAATATTAGGCTCTAATAGGGGCAAATTGTCTGTGAGTTTCAAGGGCTTTGGTTTTCTGGTTAGTGTGCTAGCAAACTTTTTGTTAAGAAATAACCCTTATTTTTAGACCTGAAAAGCTAGCTAAGCGCAGTAAAAATGGGGTCAAGAAATTTTTTGTCTCCGATTTTCCCGAGAAGGTGCTTATAGGGGTTATTTGACCTGCTGAATCCTAATATGAAATCCGTTTTTCGACATGACGCTTCCTTCGTTCAGTATGCGCTAGCAACTGTCTTAGAGCTTTTTGGAGCGATCGCCATCCATACTTCGAGAAATCAATCTAGCATTTCTAAACATTGGAGGGAGGTTTAGTGGCCTAGCTTTCTGCACATCCTGGTTCACTCACTGGCCTTGCAATGTGCAAGGTTTCAACTGATTCTGCCACAGTACTTTAGAGCAATTGACTCACATCTTCGAAATGGCACCAAATAACAGCGACAATATCGATAATGTAATCTAGCACTGCTAACGCAGGGATTAACGAAATCACGCCATTTTTACAAAAGTTAAGACAGATACTTGGAGTATTAATTAGGGCACAGTTGGGTTCATTTGGTAAACCACAGAGCTCATTAGACGTTAGTTAACCTCCACCCGTATAGACCTACAACACCCAATTTTTCGCACTTTGATTGTATCTCACAGAAAAGTATACATGAATCTAAGGATTATTTTACACGATATCAAAGCACTATATGTCAGTACTATTTCTGGAAAATTTGGGTAGCGTACCTTGCTCAAAGCGATCAGGGAAAGGCGAAGTTTGTGTACGTGTCATGTCGAGCTTTGGACCGACAACTCCAACTTCTGATGGCTCCACAGGACGCTACGTTGCATGGAATTGTTTCAAACTCTAAACTATTTTACACTAAACCTAAAACTATTATGTGGCAAAAGACTAGCTAGCTTTTCCCACATCGAACTTTTAGTGAAATTCGTAGCCCCCCCCCCCCCTTAAGAGCAGTATAAGGGCAATAATAGAGAAATTTCGCAGAATGGGCTACCATTCATTTGCTCTTGAATGATGCTTGGCCGGATCAGCACCACCAAAAACGCGGCATGGTCCAGAAGGTTGTGTTTAGGGCTGACCCCTGGAGGCCTTGGCTGTTCCAAGAATGGTCTGTTACAGACGGACCTGGATTTGAGGCAATCTCGGTCTTCGTTGGGAAATCCATTGAAGTATCTTCTCTACCACAAAAAAACGCTACCATCGTTTGAGAAGTCATCAAAGACCTTCGAATCTAGCTTGATAGAATGCTTACATAAATTTATTTTTCTCAGATTATAGTTATCTGCTGTTTATGCAAGTGGAAAAAAATCACTATTTCTTCTGTTTTAGACTCCAAACCCCGACGACGAATGCCGTGTACTTGCCCGAACTGCAAAAATACTGACAAAATGTTCGTTTCACTTTTTTAATTTTATACTAATTCGGTGTTTTGTATGTATATTTCGTAGAAGACCTTAGTCATGTGGATAAAAGATTGTTTCTACGTATATATTTGTTTCTTTCTTTCGTTTCAGCCTCAGTCATCTACGACAAGATCCAAAGCGTCCCAAACTGCCTCATATTTGTCATCACTGTGGTAAAACGTACGGTAAAACGTCCCACCTAAAGGCTCATTTGAGATGGCATGCGGGAGAACGTCCCTTTCTCTGTGACTATCCCGGATGCTCCAAAGGATTCACTCGGACCGATGAGCTCAAAAGACATAGGCGGACCCACGATGGTAAGGAAAAGATGGCTGTTTGATACCTTTATTTTTGACCTTAGCAATTCTTTTCGGTTGCGCTCTTTCCGGAATCTCCTCTGTATGCCACCCCACTTAAGGTGGTGATTTCTTTTGGGCACATATTATTGGTTGGCGGCATAAATCAAGATGAAATTTGAGGAAACTTTCAGAAATATATATGTTCTTTTAGCGTTCTAACACCATCCGAGCAATCCCGATTCAAAAATTCGAGATTTCCGGTCAGGGCGGTTTTTCCAAATTTCTGAAAGTTTCGCAGCAGCTATACAGCTATGACTATGTTCATTTGAAAGATCTCATTGAGCGTCTCATTTTTGCTTTTTAAAGCAACTTTCTAGCTTTTCTCTACCGTGAGATATAGGCGATTTTCTTGTTTTGGCGTCGAAAACTTGTCATTTTTGCAGAAATCAAATAATCCAACATTGCTTGAACTACGCAAGCCGTAAAATCAAACGAAGGACGTCGGTCTGAAGGTCTCACAGGGACAAATTATCCGACGCATGATCGTCTTCCAACTGCAATCCTGTAGGCTGCTATCATACAAAATGTAGTGTTTGCAAAAACACGACCAATTTTTTTCCAAAGATTCTGGAGCATTCATCATGCAAGTTGGAGGGCTGCTACTGAACAATTGTGCTCTGCACAAATATACCTAGGGACGATTTTAGTTGCCCCGATTACTGCTTTCTAGCTAAAGTAATCGCTTGACAAATTTGGAAAAAGTAGGCAAAATACAGGTTACGCACACATTTCAGCTTATTTCTCTACAACGAAGAACGATTTCACAATAAATAAAAAATCGCCCCCAGCCATTTGATGGAGGTATCGAAAAATATAACCGATGTCTCGCGAAAAAATTTACTTGAGTCTGCAAAAATTCTGGAAAATTATACTTCTTCTAAAATGTGTTAAAAATATTTTCGAAAAGCAACATTAGTTTCATGGCATGCATTAAAAAGAGAAAATGTCAAGCTGCATTTTGATATAAAAATGGCTTCTTAACTCCAAGTAATGAATGAGTAATAATGGTGCAAAGTTTATGTGACCAAAGGGAATCACCACCTTAAGCTTTTTAAGTCACAATGTGTAAAAATTAATTTTAATGACAGACTCCCACATCTTTTCGTCAAGTGTTATATACCTACCATTGAACTTAGCAGCTTCAACAACTTGAGCTTTACTCCTTTGAACGTTATTTTGAGTGCTTGAAGATTCGTTCAAATCTCTGTAGACGCCCAACAACCCCAACCCCGTATGATTTGTTGTTTATCTTGCATAGGATCCGAATTTGGACGTGCTTCCTTTGTGTTGGATATGTTAACGTAGTTATGATTGAATTTTACTTCCTGGCTGTTCTGCATACGTAGCTTTTGATCACCGGAGAATATTTACTTTGGAAATAACGAAACGGCATTTTTAAAATCTGTGTACAATATGTTGCTTCTGTAGAGATGCACCGGGGCCGGAAATTGGTGGTCCAAATTGAAGTTTTACTTAGGGTCTTTTCGCGAATGGGTTAGACGAATTAATTAACTCGATCCTTTTCGCGAAGGAGTTAAAAGAGTTGAATTTAACTCGCCGAGTTAAGCAGAGTTAAAACTTTTAAGCCGTCGCTCATTCGCGAAAAGAGTTAAAAATTAACTCTTTTAACAGTACCCTTTTAATGAATGGGTTAAATTTAACTCTTAACCAGCTGACGCTGTACATATATATTAA
Source organism: Trissonchulus latispiculum (assembly GCA_030248195.1). NCBI lineage: Eukaryota > Metazoa > Nematoda > Enoplea > Enoplida > Ironidae > Trissonchulus > Trissonchulus latispiculum. The sequence goes on from JASAND010022074.1 coordinate 12,391, forward strand.
TAAATAACATATTTATTATTTCAACGATGTTAGTTCATTCTGTTGGTAAACTCATGCTTTCGCTCCTGATTTGGCAATATTTTCCGCAGTTTTAAAAATACGAATTTATTTGTGTTACTGTTAGGAGTCCAATAGCAGTTGTATTTCATAGTAAATTGGGATTAGAATTTCTGTTTCTTATTTTCCATTTCTTATTTATTTTTGTTCAGGGGAGAAACGATTTGTGTGTCAGCTGTGTCAGAAACGATTCTTGCGAAGCGATCATCTCACGAAGCATCGCCGCATCCATGAAAATTCTTCTTTATTAAAATAGGTCTGAAACAAGGTTCTTGGCGACTTTTCGAGGACTTTCTGCGTCTCTGAATCGCTGAAGCCTCCAAGGTAACTTCAAGGTGTTGGTTTCTTTTTGTGCAGTGATTTTTTGAAAAGCCACATATTGCCTAATTTTAGGAGTAAATTAAGTCGTTCTATCGTATTAACACAGCGCATTTTCAGAGAAAACATACTGTTCTGCCGAATGCGCCACCGTGCCTTTGTGAAAAGCTGCTTTTTCTTCTTTGTAATTTTTCTTGTGCACAAGCTTGCCCAACCAAGCGGGTTCTTCAAGCAATCTGAGGGCCTTTTCAGGAAAGGGTAGAGTAGAGTAGAGTAGAGTTAAAAATAGCTGTTTTAACTCGCTTTAACTCCACTCAAGCTTGAGTTTCCCTCTTTCAACTCTTTCATGAAAAGGATCGAGTTAATTTTAACTCTACTCTACCCTTTCTTGAAAAGGCCCTCACAATACTATTCCGAGTGCCGCTGAATAGATTTCCATTAGAAGGTGCCGCTTCCTGGCGTTCGCCGGTGCTTCTATCTGCGCTGGGTTTTCGCTTGTTGAAAAATTTGGGAGGACTTCCCCACTAGTGCGGGAAAAGGTGAACTTGAACTGGTATAAAATGCCAAAATACAGTAAGGTTTGGTTAGTCTGTTTTCTTTCTACAAGTATATACTGCTGTAACAGCTAAAACTTACTTAAAAGTAAGTTTTAGTACTAAAATTTTATACCAAGAAAATCCGGCGAAAATGTTTGACAATTTTGAAAGATATGGCAAAGCTGGCGTTTTCACGGTATCTTAAGGTGAGTGAGGGGCCCCGTACCCTACTAACTAAGGAAAACTCTCACTGAGATCCAAGTTTCATAGCTTTTTCAATGAACGCAGCGGCAGAGATGATAAGTGGAATGAACAACAACAAAAGTGAAGTACAATAAGCGGGACTCCTTCGAGATCTTAAACTACGTAATTTTGACATGAGATAAGCGATTGCCCAATCAGATGCAATTTAGTTCAAACCCTAGAACATGGCTAACAACGATTTTACAGACTTTTTAAAGCTGCTCTTGTTTTTGTTTCAACAGTATGCCACCGCCGCCACCACCACCGTTGTCTGAAATTTAGTTTGTCTCAGCGTAATCTTTTCTTTGTAGGTGTGGCTTGCTGCAGACAGAGAGGTGGGACAGACAAGATTGCGGATTGTGACCAGACATGAATTTTCTTTTTATCCGTGGTTGTGGAATACAATTGACTTATAATGAAGCCATGTATTAGTTGATAGGGAATTCATTTATTGTAGGCCTTCAAATTTTCTTGGATACAGATATATCTACAAGAAATAAAAATGCTCCTCTGGAGCATGAAAAAAGTAATATGGGTTATGGTGAGGTTGTAAAATCAAGAGAGGACTAGTCTTTAAAATGCTTAATATGGGGCTAGGTTCAAAAATAGAAGAGGACTAGGTTGTGAGCGAATTAATATGGGCACAGCTTCGCCGAACAACCCATATTCGCGGTTTGTAAATGTAAATTATTATGCATATCCACGATACATTTAGTTTATAGTTCATAAATAATCTACAGCTACGGTATGTGTTCGAGCTTTATTCGAACTTTTATTTTAGCAAACGTTTTCTTCGATAAATGCTTTATACTAACCTGCGCAATTTACGTATCCATTTATACGGAAAATTTATATTCACGAATAATTTAGGACTCTCCTACGATCTTCTATTTCCTCCTGACTTGGACCAATAGCTTTGGCATCATAGCCTTAGATCTCTCCTAGGTGTAGAGCCTGCCGTAGTTCAACACAACAAAATGATGATAATTTACGTATATATTCCTAGCTAGTCCAACAGTGCATGCAAACAGCTATATTCAATGAGTATTCAACGCTTAAATTTGTTATTGACTGACATTGATAGCTCTAAGCTAAGACGAAACGTGAAATCCCGCGAATATGGGTTGTTCGGCGAAGCTGTGCCCATATTAATTCGCTCACAACCTAGTCCTCTTCTATTTTTGAACCTAGCCCCATATTAAGCATTTTAAAGACTAGTCCTCTCTTGATTTTACAACCTCACCATAACCCATATTACTTTTTTTCATGCTCCAGAGGAGCATTTTTATTTCTTGTCCTTCTCTCATTTTAAAGGATCCCTTTCCAGAAATGCGGTAATGGATACAAGGAGCTTAAACAGTGCCGTACGTAGAGCAGAAAACTGATATATAAATATATAGTACCACTGAATTCTCACCTACGCCCCAAGCTTCGGCCGCTGCAACCTGTGTTTGTGGGTAGTATAAGGATAAAACTTTTTCGCCTCCCCAAAGAGTTCGACAGTATGCCCATCGTGTTCAGCGACACGGATTTACTATATGGATACCGCCATAGCGCCGAAAAACGTTGTTTTAGGCGGTTTGACCAGTGGTCAGTAGGCCCCACAGGCTGTAGTGACCAGTGGTCATTTCCGTCGGTTTCGGCAATATGCCCATTGAAACGAGCGTAGTCGATTTACTATATATGCCCCGACCAAAACGCCGAAAAACGCAGTTTTAGGCCGTTTGACCAGTGGTCAATAGGCCCCATAGGCTGTAGTGACCAGTGGTCACTTCCGTCGGTTTCGGCGATATGCCCATTGAAACGAGCGTAGTCGATTTACTATATATGCCCCCGACCAAAACGCCGAAAAACGCCGTTTTAGGCCGTTTGACCAGTGGTCAATAGGCCCCACAGGCTGTAGTGACCAGTGGTCACTTCCGTCGGTTTCGGCGACATGCCCATTGAAACGAGCGTAGTCGATTTACTATATATGCCCCCGACCAAAACGCCGAAAAACGCAGTTTTAGGCCGTTTGACCAGTGGTCAATAGGCCCCACAGGCTGTAGTGACCAGTGGTCACTTCCGTCGTTTTCGGCGATATGCCCATTGAAACGAGCGTAGTCGATTTACTATATATGCCCCCGACCAAAACGCCGAAAAACGCAGTTTTAGGCCGTTTGACCAGTGGTCAATAGGCCCCATAGGCTGTAGTGACCAGTGGTCACTTCCGTCGGTTTCGGCGATATGCCCATTGAAACGAGCGTAGTCGATTTACTATATATGCCCCCGACCAAAACGCCGAAAGCGCTGTTTAGAGTGAGTTTTCCCAACTTTGACCCTGGGCGAGGAACCACGGGAGCCATGCTGACCAGTGGTCACTTCGGGCGGTATCGGCAGTATGCTCATCGTTTTCAGCGACCCCGATTTACTATATATGGGTACCACCCCGAGGCCGAAAAATGCCATTTTTAGTGACTTTTAGGGCATTTCTAGTAAAAGTGGGACTTAAAAACTTTTCGCCCAAACAGGCCAAAAAATGCAAAGTTTGGGCATATCTCCTGAAAGCTAGGGAGCAAAATTAAAAAATCCCCCTCGTTACTTTATGCACCCCTACTGGTAGTTTTCAACAAAAGATACTAGACCTCTCCAACTTCTAACCAGTTCTAGAAAAGTGTGACCAAAATTTGCGAAAAATAGCGAAAGTCCGACTTTGGGACCTTGGCACAGAGCCAAAATTGGCCAGGTGCCAAAATGACCAAAAAAAGGTAGCATGGGGGGATCCTGTCTACCAACATATAATAGTAGTATGGTGCCAAAATGCCCACATCGTTCCAACACTTCGCCGTAAAATGCATTTCCAATAAGCGTTATTTACTCAGAAAAAAAAAACAAACGCACGGTAACTATCGCCTAGTGCAAAAATTCGAAGTTTCGAATTCGAACCAAAAGTATGGTGGTACTTGTAGTACTACTCGAGTTGTTTACGATGGTAACCTTTTTACCACTCCCGGGCCTCTAATTAGCTGGCACCAGGCCAACACGGTCTCCAGAGGGCCGCGCAGACGCCTTTACACCCATATTATGTAGGGGCGCTATCGCGCCCCTACATAATATGAACCGTAGTTTAGTGTAGCTTTACATTGTTTGTAGTATATTGTGAGATTTTTTGGTTGCTACTGTGATATGTACATAATTTATTTTTATAAAATTGTTTTTGACTATATAGTATTAGGGTTGTGCCGTTAAGAAATTTCTCAATTTTCATTTTCTTCACGGCCCGAGTCCAAAACCCGCGGCCCGACTACAACCCGTGAGCTGCGGTGAGGTCCAAAAGTCGCTCAAATCACATCCGGTTTATTCGAGCAGTTTTGTTATGTATATATAAGTAGTCCCAAAAAGAACCTTCAAGGCTCAAATTTAGCTGTGATTTCAAGTGCAGCATCTGCTGTTGTTAGAAGCTTTTCATTTCATAATTTTCAGGCAATGCTTTGAGCACTATGCAACCACACACAGGAGCTTTAAACCTTATCCTGCAGATGGTAAGATTTTTGGAAAGGATATGAATCGTTCAAAAATGGATTGAAAAATTAATCGCTGGAAAAACACTCACACAGCTTATATCTAGCAGCTTTACACACACAATTGACTACTGATCAAAAAGTGGGGAGTTTGCAGTACTTTACTTATTAGCTTCTTTGTACCCAACCCAAAGTTTGTCTTCCGCCGCGGGCAGAGTACTATGTGGTTCCTTTTGAATTTTACAAAATATACTTGTTTGATGACAATTTGTCTGTAATTCGGCTAAACCATAATTTTTTGCAGGTAGAGAAAATCTGCATACAGGTTAGTATTTCGCAACATTCTTGCTAATAGCATTTGGATAGTAGAATTATGTAGCAAACTTTATTACTTTATTATTTTATTACCAAATTTATGTACCAAACACAACTACTCAAAAAGCCCGAAAAGCCCGAGCGGCCCGGGTCGGGCCGGGCTCTAAAGAAAACTCGGGCCGGGTCGTCTCCTTCAAATCTCGGGCCTGAAGCTCGCTTCACGACCCTGGCACAACCCTATAAAATAGGTACAATTTGTTTACTGTTTTGTATTGTATTTGTATGATAGAATTTTAGTAAAAACGGCGAAGCTGGTAAATATGAACAGATGAATAGGGTGTGGGGACTTTCCCAAAACTAGGTAAATTTAGTTTTGATGCACGAAACCCGCTGTTTTAAGAATGACCACACTGTTCTTTAAAATTATTATCGGCGGTGGAAGTTGAAAATGGATTCTATAAGATGCTGTTTTGAACCTGCAACTTTTTTTACGTTATCTGCAATACAAGCGGCTGAGAATTCTCGGAGATACTATTGCATCTATCTTCTTGGCGGGATAGACTATATTATAAGTAATATAAAAATCGCTCTGTAAATGCTCGGTTCATTGAGGGCTCCTCACCTCCAGCAAGTCTATGGGAGAGGTGTAGCCATGAACTAGATCTCACAAATGGATGACTTTCTGCTGCTGATTCGCTAATTATCCTAATTTATTAATCTTTTTGCATACAATAGGTCCAATTGAACAGTAAGTCAGCAACTGTTGAAGTTATTTCTAAACTTTATCTTTAACCTCTTGAATCTTTCTGATTTGTCCTGAACAAATTTTGGAATCCGTTTTAGTGGGGATACTTATCTAACTAAAGTTAGAAGTGATAGTTTGCGGCCGGCGGTGCCGGTAAGGAAATCAGCAATCAAAATATCTATACTGAGAAACTAAGCTTAAAATGGACTCCATGGATATGCTAAAAAGCAGAAGCTACACTTAAACTACGCCACGCTGGCTAAACTACCTACCTCCGTGGTATCTTCTCCTACTGTAGCTGGAGTATTTAAACAGAAATTGTCACAACGATTTATAGTTGTAAAGCCTGTCAAAATATGTATCCACATTTCGGCCTCGGATTTAGTTTCATACTCTGCACCTATACTCTTCTTCATCTTAGCTCCGACAGCACTGGGACAAACACTAGATATTAGTGTTGTTGCTCAGCCGGTTTTGTGACTCTGTCGGCCGGGTCGAACAGCCCGGCCTGCCGGAAACAGTTTTGATCTATTTGGGTGCATTTAGCAAAATTGTTAGCATTAAATGATGCGTACAGATATGTCCGCGTACAGTCCGAGATTATGTATCACATATAATATCACGTATTGGCCTGGCTTTAGAAGACCGGCCGGCTATTTCTGACCCGGCTGGGTCTTGGCCGGCGCTGGCGGCGCGGTTTGAAACCGGCCGGTCAACAACTCTACTGGATGTGTAAGGAGGGTTGCGTTTTGGAAGCTGGAGCTGCATATTTACACAATAACCGTAAAAAGCCTGGTTTTACTCTGGCCTGTGCAGACAGTTAGTACAAACGACGTTAATTGTGCGCGTTTTGGTGCTGCATCGTGAACTTCTGTCACAGAGCCCAGCAAACAGAACAAGCTACAAGTATTTGTGTTCAGTTTATTATTAATGAAATGTACATATTCATGTATACATCAGTACATGTAGTAGAGATGTACATATATACATCAGTCATCCTAAGGAAAAAATTTTCACAAAAGATAGAATCAAACTTTTTACATTTCTTTGAAGCAAAGGTTCCATTCAAACATAAAGCCACTGACAGATCAGGTATACTAATGGAGTCAGTTGTAGCAAGGGCGATTTCGGTTGATCAGCCCCCTTATTTTCTTTAGGACGGACTCAGAGGGTAGAATCACTTGAAATCGGGGGAACGCTATATAAACAGGGGTGTTGACATTTTCTTCAACTAGATTCAACTGTACAGAGGTGGGGCATCGAGTGTTCTGCAAAGGTTCACCGACAGCGATAGACACTAATCCTATCAGAAGGAACCATTTCAACGCAGACATTCTTGGCTGTACAACAAATCTGTCTAACTTTCTATTTCCCAAGAAAGCCTTTTATAAGGAACAAAACTTAATGCGATTACAGTCCTATATTAAACTAATCGGGTCCAAGCTGTCATTTCCATCTGTAGCTATCTCTTTCTAAGTTGATAGCTGCCATAAGGATTACTAATTTGTTCGTATATATTCGTTCCGTATGATTCTTCTGAGATCTTAACTGTTAACCCTCTGTCAGATCTTATATATAGCTGTCGAAATCGTCGCTACTTATCTTGATCTTGAAGTGCAAAAGCCTAAGCTTTCACAAACGATTAGATGTTTGCTGTTAATGCGCTTACGATAAAATCTCGAGTAACGATGTTGTCTTGAGTTAATCCGGTAGGCTTATCTAAAGCAGCAGAATAAGAATTTGTACTTGTAGGGAATTAGTACCGAAACTAAGAAAACTAAAACTAGTTTCATCCTTTTCATGTTTCCTGGTTGCAAGAGTACACAGTTAAGATTATCACAAGAAGCATTCACTCTGTGCAGTGAAGGCCAAAACTGCAAATGCTATGTGCCGCGCTAACGGCTGGCAAATAAACATACACAGACTTGGCTTGGGGTTATGTTTTCCGTCCGTGACCTTCGCTTCTCCGCTTCTTGTTCGCCCTTTCCACTTTACTAAGGAAAGCAGCACCGTAGCGAAAAGTAGTGTCCAAACGGCGAAAGAGCCCGAACCAAAAATTAACTCTTGTCCAGTATAAACTAAACTCAAATTTGACTTTTCCTTCTACCAACTTTAATGAAAGAATTGAATGATATTTAACCATACGTGTGCGATTTGGGTCACCCCCAACGCACTAACCCCCACAGAATCCGGATTTTTCCAGTAAAAAACAGGAAAAATCCGGTTTTTCGGCGGCCTTCGGCCCCCTTCACCCACCCCCCCAGAACTTCCCCTCCTGCACATGTCTGTATTTAACTCATTTAATTCCGATTAAAGCTTTGCTACAAACCTTTAGCATAAAGTACTTTTAGGTTTATTGACAGGATGCTATTTCCATATCAAAGATAGCCCTAAACAGTGGATCGTTAAAGTTAGGATTTTGAAACCGGGGACATTTTTGGATTTTTCTGGAAAAATGTTTTAAGTATTGACAGAAGATTCTTTCCTGAACATGCATAGCTTGTACTTTGAATGCCGTTGATATTGTTGTAGCCAGAGTACATGCTGTATCTTCTTGCATTGTACCATTTGCGGAAAACTGTTGAATCCACGCACAAGTAGGCACTATCTGAAGTAATTCAGAGCAGCACCTTCTTATACATCGACGTATTCGCTGTATGAATTCACAAACGCTTTCGAAATTTGATTCTGTAACATCTTTCCTTATAACCTAAAAATGACATTAAAAGACTTCAAGTTCGCATTTAGTTATATATCGTCCCTTGTAAAAATAATATCCGCCCTAGAGAATAATGCAGATCAGTCTGTAACCGAAACATCACGTTCATGGTAATTTTTATATATATTTACAAGACTGATAAGAAATAAATCGCACCATTACCACGGTCTACCGTCTATGGTCAATGAAGTTATTTACAAATTTGGTCATAAATATATAATATGGAATTTTTGAACTTATTTTTGATGCTTTTTATGTTCTGTAATTTATCAGACAATCAACAGTAGCAAACTAAAATTTTTGTTTTAAAGTATTTATTTGTTGTCAACACACAAGTCAGAATAAGTAGGAGAACAATATAAAACTTGCTACCGCTCGACTTTCTCATAGCCAAGTAAACTAATGTGATCCGACAAATTGTATTTCAAAGCCACTGATTCAACCACTGTTGTGAGCTTATTAGAAACAGCTTTGTAGCGCTTTAGGATAGCTCTTTCCTTAATCCTTACTGCTTTCGTGATACAATGTAAGGTAGAATTGAACATGACATCTGCTTCCTTGAAAATCGATACATCATGGAGCAAAGAAAATCCATTACTGCATTCTATTATCCATCCAAAAATCAGGCCTACTGACCTAATGTAAAAACTCAAACAAGTGCAGAAATAATAAAGATTGGCAAATATTATTTTGTCGAGGAGCCCAGCACTACATATTTATTTAGGTACTCAAAGATAGTGTTGTTGCCCGGCCGGTTTCTTGACTCGGCCGGCCGAACCATCAAGAGTACATATTATATTACATAATATAATATAATAAGGCACACTCTATGCTATCAGAGCAAAAACTATGCTCTGATTGCTAACGGCCAAAACCGCTAACGCTAACGGCAAATTAGACCCAACTTCAAACAATTTCGTGCTCTATGTTTGTGCTCTAACGCTTGAAGCAGACACAAAATTCGCTAACACTGCTTGTGTTTTCGAACAAAAGCACATAAACATAGCGCGAGTGAGCGTACCCCCGTTTCGACCAGGTATTGATTTGCGGTGGGGTCACTAGGGTCTGATTTGCGGGAGGTGGGCCGTTAGCGAGCAGAGCATAGTTTTTGCTCTGATAACATAGAGTGTGCCTTAGTGGCACACTCTTATACCAAGAGTCCATGATTTTCTTCTATATATTAGAAGAAGAGTAAGCCACTAGCGGGCTCCTCTTCTTGGCATTGCGAAACGGTGCTCCGACCACAATACGCGAATGTTCCCCCGTTTGGGGCGGGTCGACAGGTATACCCCTCTCCGTTTGGTGGGGGGGGTAGCCGAAAGTGGTCCCCGTTTGGTGGGGGGGTAGCCGAAAGTGGTCCCCGTTTGGGGGGGGGGTCGCTGAAAGAGGTCCCCGTGTGGGGGGGGGGGATCGCTGAAAGAGGTCCCCGTTTGGGGGGGGGGGCACAAAAAGTGGTCCCCGTTTGGGGGGGGGGTCGCCAACAGCCAATCAGAATGAGCAAAACTTAGCCTGCTTGAGCGACCCCCCCAAACGGGGACCCATTTTCGAATAGAACAAAAACTACCGTAATCCTCTGCTCTACCCCCGCACCAAACGGAGGGGGGGTTTCTGCAATCTGATTGGCTGTTGGCTACCCCCCACCAAACGGGGACCTCTTTTTGGCTACTCCCCCCCCCCCCCACCAAACGGAGGGGGGTATGCGATGTCAATTTGGTCGACCCCCCCCCAAACGGGGGAACATTCGCGTATTGTGGGCGGAGCACCGTTGCACAACACAATGCAGTGAAGAGAAGCCCTCTAGTGGCTTACTCTTCTTCTTAATAATAGTGCAATTATGCACTCTTGCTTATACTCTTGCTTATATTATGTACTCTTGGTAACATGGTGGTCACTGCGGTATACAACAAAATGTGATAGACAAGCAAATTTATTATCTTTGTTTCGACTTACCAGACGTTTAAGATTAGCATTACACTGGTGAATAAAGTGCTAGAGATTTGCATACAATTCCATTGTAAAGCAAGTAGTTGATCAAATTCGATAACAGGTAATGTGAATTTAGCAGACATAATAAACAGAAAGCGTACGCGTAGGTTTATCTTCAGTCATGCCACAATTAATTAGTCATAACTTAACTTTTCAGACTTTCATAAGTCAGAATTTTATTAGCCAGAATTTAGGTTTTGAAAGAATATAAAATGTATATACTTTCGCTTGTCAGAATTTTATACAAACAATTGTCTTCCTGGAGGCACAGTCAAACAAAATAGCTGAACTTGACAGTCTCATATAGTATCTCCCTACGATAAGACTGTGTCTCTACTTTCAGCTACACAGCTAGGAAGATCTGTTTTCAAGACAGTTCGCCACAATTGAGGTGGGTCCGCCTTAGGTACACATCTTTCGAAAGAGAATTGACGCATAGGCAATTTCGCTCAATCATAAGACAATTAGTATGCCATATGTAAATCATTATCAAGAAGCTTCGCTGGAGTTAACAGCAGGTCAGCAGGAGTTTTTTGTAAGTGGTTCCGCATCATTGTGGTTCATCTTGTGAACCGAAAGATGCTGCTCTCCGCGGACTGCAAAAATTCAAGAAGCGGAGAAGCGAAGACCAAGGATAGAAAACTTGGTCCCCAAACCAAACTGCCGTGCGGTTATTGCAGTCACCCCCAAGGCAACGGTAGCCGTCCTTTCCGACAACTGTTGCCCCCCGCTTGACAACAGTGACGGAGATGGCTGAAAACTAAAGTCTGACCAAAAATTCTTGGAACCGAAATGTGAGCGGCTGTCCTGAGTTATCATTTGAAGGTAGCCTATACAATGTATATATTTTTCGAATCCTCAGGAACCCGAGATTTCGAAAATTCGAAAAAATCCGAAATTCCGGAATTCATTCACGGAAAATTTAAAATTTTTGGTTTTTTGCCCAATTTTTATCGCAGTCAAAATTTGGTTCTCACAGTCGATTAGAGACGGTCCTGCTACACAATTTTGCTCTTAGAAGCTTTTCACGAAAATACACCCAATTTCCGGAATTCCGGGTTTTCTAAATTACCGGATTTTAAAAATTTCCTCCAATACCCACAAGATGGGTATCATTCGAAAGCTCTTATCGGGCTGAACAACTTTTGTAATAGAACGAACTCGTGAAAATGCACACAATTCCGGAATTCGAGAAAACCGGATTTTCCGGATTTTAAAAATTTTCTCCAATACCCACAATATGGGTATCATTCGAGAGCTCTTGATGAGCTGAACAAATCTTGTAATAGAACCAACTTGCAGAAATGAGCCCAGTTCTCGGAATTCACGAAAAATTTCCAAGCTAGAGTGAAATCTGAATTTGTGAATTCCGGGATTTAGGTGCATTTTCAGACATTGGTTCTATTACAAGATTTGTTCAGCTCATTAAGGGCTCTCGAATGAAACCCATATTGTGGGTATTGGAGAAAATTTTTAAAATCCGGAAAATCAGGTTTTCGCGAATTCCGGGAATTGAGTGCATTTTCACGAGTTCGTTCTATTACAAAAGTTGTTCAGCTCGATAAGAGCTTTCGAATGATACCCATCTTGAGGGTATTGGAGGAAATTTTTAAAATCCGGTAATTTAGAAAACCCGGAATTCCGGAAATTGGGTGCATTTTCGTGTAAAGCTTCTAAGAACAAGAATGTGTAGACCAGCTCTATTCGACTGCGAACTAAATTTTGATTGCGATAAAAATTTGGCGAAAAACAAAAAATTTTAAATTTTCCGTGAATGAAATCCGGAATTTCGGAATTTTTCGGATTTTCGAAATCTCGGGTTCCTGAGGATTCGGAAAATATATACATTGTATAGGCTACCTTCAAATGATAACTCAGGACAGCCGCTCACATTTCGGTTCCAAGAATTTTTGGTCAGACTTTAGTTGGCTTGCTCGCAGTAAGCATTAGGGAAAAATAAGGCTGCAGAAAAGAGCAGGGAGGGGAAGGCGAGCGCTCAGGAAAGAATGAAAAGTCCGCGATGACAAAGTAATTTGTCTGAACTGTTATGAGCATAGACACAGGGGGACCTTTTTCACCCACCCATGCCTATGCATGAAAAAGCTTTAAAAGTTAATTAAAATTAAAGAATTAAATTGTTTATATCCCCTTTTTTAATGGTTACATGGTCCATCTTGACAGCCTCTGTCTCACAGTCCTCTGTTTGTTGTTGCAACTGTGCGGTAATGTTCACGGTAACGGTCAGCGCTAATGTTGGTTTACTAACTGCATAATTTGTTTAATTTGAAAAGTATTCCATTGAATTAATTTAGTAGATTAATTCCTATTAACGTTATGCAAACGGTCGATTGCCTGTCCCTGAGCCACGAATGTGGATCCGTTTTGAGGGCACCAGAGAATTGAATCATAATAGATGTTCATTCACAATAACACTTTATGATCGTGAAAACAATCAGGCGCTCTAACCCACTCTACAGGCGCCCTATCGCACTTACTGGCGCCCTAACGCACATACTGGGCGCCCTAACGCAACAGGCGCCCTAACGCACCAAAATTAAGATGACCTAAAGTTCACGGGCGCCCTAACGCAACTTTACCAGACGATTCTGACTGAGTAAACTAGACGAGTGCAAACACTGGAAAGAAGAGGCGGTGTATATACTAGTGTTGTTTCAGTAGCCGATTTTAGTTTCAGTTTCAGTTTCAGTCGGTGGTTCGAAATAATTTCAGTTTCAGTTTCAGTGACTGAAACTGAAACCTGTACAAACTGAAACCTATAGTTTCAGTTTCAGTTTCAGTGACTGAAACATCACTACGGTGTACATATATAAGCATAAGTTTCCGAATTTTACGTAAATGTAAATTTAAATCTTAAAGATAAATTCAGAGGTGAACCTTAAGTTTTTGAAATTCTTGATATTTCTTTAGTATCAACCAAATTTTTATTAGGATTTGTATAGGTATATGTGAATTACGATTTTCATCATCTATCGCAAAAGAACGAGAAGTGCATTAAATTTCTATCGCAAAAGAACGAGAAGTGCGTTAAATTTCTATCGCAAAATAACGAGAAGTGCATTAAATTAAGATAATTTTAACAGCACACTATTATTCTGTATTTCTAGTTCTGAAAATTGGACAAGTGGAAGCGGTATCAATATTGAGATACAGCGACAACTACAAGTACTTTAGAGAATCCCTTGGCTAAGTTATAAGGGACGTGTGAAATGATTCATTTCTAGCAACTTAAACTTAGTTTTGGAGTCATATTGTGATCATAGTTAAACTAATTATAAAACAAAGTTAATCCAAAGCGTTAAATTTAGGACTGATAAGAAACTTGGTGGGCGACAAATACTTGAAAATATAAAACTATATAAAAATGTGCAATATCGTATAAATTCATATAATGTCGTTAGCAAAGATGAAGAAATACAGTGTTTGTAAAGGAATATTATTGTGAATTTATATAGCAGATCAGGGCTATCCCAGAATTGCATCTTTACACTTTGGCACACGCAGCCCCCATGAATCTAAAGAGACGTCATAAAGAACAAAAAATATTTGAAAGAACCTCAAGATTATTAAAGCTGAATTAATCAACTTGTTCTCAATATGAATGTACTATTCTTGACTCACTCAAACTCTGCAGGTCCAGCTGGTCCGAAAAATCTTGTTTTATTGGAAATCTGTTGACTTAGATTTAAACCAGAATTAGAATTGACTGTAAACGCATAGAAACTGTTTGCTGCCGGGAAGATGGCCTGGCTGGAGGCGCTCCCCGCTGCGCAGCTCAAAATATGAAAGTTCCAAATTTGACAGCTTCCTGTCGGCGACAGATATAGATGTAAACTAATATAAAATTAGTGCTGCAGTACCATTTCTTCCACTCCCCCTTCCTAGTCATTACCATTGCATTAACTGAGAGATTTGCAAGGAGTTGACGGCAAGAAGGGGAACCCATTTTGAGTGGAGCCAGCAGTGACCACGAATGCACACCAGTAGTAGCCACTTCTGTTTCGGCAATCGGCATTCGAAATTTCCAATTCCCGAGTTTTCGTTAAGACCTGCAGCCATAGCAGATGACAGAGAGCTTCTGTACTGTTCTATTTTAGGGACGTTCACAGGCTGCCTTTTCAGTTCCGCTAGCCGGTAATTTGCTTGCAATTTCTTGCGCATGTAATAGCATTTACACTATAGTTCAATGTGCACAGATTGGTTGTTGGTGCATGTTGGGCATAAAACGCCCGATCCGAATACGCTATACACTAGCTCTATCCCGGAATGGAATTTTATGTTTACGTGTTTTGGTCGAAAATTGAGAACTTAGGCAAGGAAAAACTTTGACATCCCGTAGGCAAGACGACTATGGAGCACCAATAAACCATACCTTCGGTTATTATAAAATTTCCACCTATCCAACTTCTGACACCGTACTATAATTTACTGAAACAAAATATCATCACAGAAATTGTGTAGAAGATAAAATAACAAGTACCATAGTAACATTTCCACAATCTTAAAACAGTACAAAAACAAAACTGAAATGAAAGGCAAAACAAGAATTGAGTTTAAGGGGGGGGGTCCATCGTGAAAAATTTTTGGATCACGGATTTCGCTCATTTTCACACATAATCTAGCCACACATGTCGTACATTGTGAGTTTAAGTTTTGAGTTGTTTCGTTCAGTTCTCCGTAAGTAAGTGCCATTGAATGAGTAAAATTTGAATATCGGCGAAAATGAGGGTACAGCAGCCAACTGAAGCAAGTTTCCGCAAATCAACTTCAGATTTTTAGATTATTTTGTTATACATACTTAATAACCGTTAATGAAAATATCTTCGTACGGTTTCAAGCCAGATAAGCATGATCAGTTTCTTTAAAGGAATTTTCAGAGGAACAAGGCCTCTGTTCACCTGGATGCAATGAAATATTTAACAGCGCTTAACTTGAAGAAGCATTTCCGAGCCATAGTTCTATACGAAGAGATCATCCCTGCACAGAGAGCTTTCGATTGATATATAATATGCGACATTTTGAAAAATTTGAAAAATCGCTGTTTTGTGAAATTTGGTGTATGAGGGTCTCGATTGGCGCGCTGAGAAGTACTGGACACAGCTGTCGGCATAATTTATGTTACAAACTGAACTTAAGGCATGAATAAATAGATTGAAATGCAAAAAAGGGAAATTTACTATATAGCTTGGTCGTAAAACGCCCATCTTTCTGAAAAACAGCAATTTTCGCAATTTTGCAGAAAAAACGTAATTTCTGCGCCAAAAAAATCTCGACACTTGCAAAAGATTACAACCAACATTGGGTATCGTTTGAACCTCTACTTTTTATAAAATGCAGTCAAACTTAATGACCCCCATTTTTGGTCATCAAAAACGACAGAATTTAGTGATTTTCGGCAGTTCGCAAACTTCAAAAATTCATTAAAATTTTTTGAAGGTTCAATTCAAAATTCTAATTCCACAGTGACACAGTATCTGTTTGGAGGTTTAAAACGATACCAAATGTTACCCGATATCTCACACCAGTTTCGAGATTTTTTGGCGCAGAATTATAATCGAAACTTTTTCGATTTCCTATGTTTAACACATGGATACTTCTACTTTGAGGTGAATTTTCTCAAGAACCGTAAGAGATTCGACTTAAACTTTATAAACTCGTTAAAATATCCCACTTGGACAATAAAATATGTGAAAATGAGAAAAATCTGATATGATCGAAAAAATGACCCAAAAGTGGACCCTCCCTTAAGTGTCACCAAATCCACGAAAGACCGTTTCTGAAAGGACAAATTTTTTCCACGGGCAGACTGATATTAGAACATAAAACTGATCGAACTACTAATTTAATGTCCAATGAAGCAGAGGTTTTTGAAATTTTATCGTCGAAATCCGCATTTCGCTTTGGGTTTTGGTTTGGGAAGTCTGTTAGGTATTCCTCGGGAGGGAAAACTCAAATCTTCAGGGACCTGCAGGGAAAAATCCAGTCTTCACCCTGCACGAAAACGTAGGGTGTCGAAAATAAGGCAGACGCACACCTGTGTGTAACTTCCGCCCAACCTGATCTAGTTCAAATTTGGTATGAATGCATTTTGGACACTATAGAGGATTATATTGGGGTTTTCAATTCGCTTAACACGACTGAACCACCATGTTTATTCAGTTTTTCGTTAGCTAGCAATAAGCTTAAAGGATTAGTTTACAAATTTAACATGTACTGAGCTACCAAAAACCTGGTCAAAAAGGTTTTCTGATTCGTTTTCAACGACCATGGAGCACACTACACGCAATTTTTATCAAAATTGGAGATAAAATTATTTGGTTCAACTGTGGCTTAGCTGTAATTTAAAATTTTAAAAATTGTAACAGTTTGCTACAGATCAATCAGAAACGTACTGAACTGCGTCCATATACCAAATCTGAACTCAATCGGTCAGGTTTACAGAGATACGCACATCTGCATTCGTATCGCTAGCCCGTTTAATGAAATTAGTCAGTACAGCATACGTTTACTGAGTACTGATATTACTGTGGGCGGCTGTCGTTCTACCCACATACATTAATTACGTCTTGTCATTAAAAGCAATAAATAATTTAACATTTAGACACCTATAACACAGCTTAACAGCTTGACACATGAGAAACACTGAACAACATTAAAAAAGCAATTTAGCCTATCGTATTAGTAGACTTCAAAGACTCAAAAAACTGATCCACATTGAAAGCCTCCTCATAGTGACTTTCTGACCAGAGCTCGTCCAGATTCAGAGAATCCGAACCTGAAGAAGCGGTTGCCTTTCGCCCAACGCCCGTAGATTGGGAGTCCGGAGTGGGATTTTTGGCGGAGGTGTATTTTGCCGAGTCCATACCCATCAGATCCAGCAGATCACGGGTACCCATGCTGGCCAGGCTGGCATTGTCCTTGGCAATTACCGTCTCAGCCAGATGAGTTTTAAATACCTGCAGACGCATGATTCGTTCCTCCAGCGTCCCGCGGGTGATCAGCCGATAGACGTTGACAGATCGAGTCTGTCCCAGTCGATGGGCTCGATCCATGGCCTGCAGATCTCGACTGGGATTCCAATCGTGATCCAGGAAAATGACCACATCCGCTCCGGTCAGATTTAGGCCCAGACCGCCTACCTGAGTGGTCAGCAGCAGCAGATCAACCGAAGGATCCGCGTTGAATCGGTCTACGATCGGTTGCCGCTGGGAGACCGGGACGCTACCGTCCATTCGTAGAAAACTGACCTGACCACCTCCCAGAGAGCCATTGGTCAGATGGTAGGCCACAATGTCCAGCATAGACTTAAACTGGGCAAACACGAGGGCTCGATGACTGCCCACAACAGACTGGCCGTCGCCAATATTACAGTCACACAGAATCTCATGAAGGGCAATCAGTTTACCGGAAACGCTCAGATCCAGCATCGAATCAGTTCGAATTCCAGAATCCTCGGGGACGCCATCCTGAACTCGACCCGAACCACGAGGAGGCCCAATTGGACTAAAGTGGGTCAGCTGGCCGGGAAGAACGAGCGCTGGATGATCACACAGTTTTCGAAGATAGGCCAAGGCCTGAAAGGAATTCCTCTTTTCCGATAGGATCGAATCATCGCCGCCGGCAGACGACAATTTCTGCAGAAAGTCTTCGTAGAGTTGCGACTGCAGCGGACTGAGATCGCAAACGTAGTCTTGCAGAATTTTAGGCGGCAACTCTTTCAGCACATCCTTCTTCTGTCGTCGCAGAATGAACGGCAGAACCTGGCGATGAAGCTGGTCTAGGGCCCGTTCGCCGGCCGCAAACTCGACGTCAGTCGCCTTGGCATCGCGTCGCTGCAGTATGGGTTTCCCATAGGTACCGTTAAACTGGTGAAGGGTGCCCAGATAGCCAGGCATCAGGAACTGAAACAAACTCCACAGTTCCAGGACCGTATTCTGAATCGGTGTCCCGGACAGGACCAGCCGGTGGCGAGCCTGCAACCGGATCAGGGTTTTGAACAGCTGTGTTTTGGGATTTTTGATCACATGACCCTCGTCCAGAACACAGTAGTGCCATCTGGGACCATTTTCGGAATGGTCACCACCAGATGGACAGAATAGTTCCGCATGACGACGAACACAGTCATAGGAAGTGACCACCACATTGGCTCCGTCAAGTCTGCCCAGACGGAATTCGTCCAGACTAGCTCGATCACATAGGAACCCTTTTAGGGGCGGACTGGAGTCGCCAAATCGTTCCCGAATCTCCTTGATCCAATGCAGCTGAACACTGGACGGGCAAATGATCAGGGAGGCTGGGATATCCGAGCGGGACTCGGTTGAATTTGTTATATCATCAAGCTGAGAAGTAGATGGGGATTCCGTGTAGCTGATTGCCAGAGCAACCAGCGTCTGCAGGGTTTTACCCAGTCCCATATCATCACAAAGAATACCATGCAAGTGATACTGTCTCAAAAAGTTCAACCAGTGAATTCCTTCTCGTTGGTAGTCACGTAGGTCTGTCTTCAGCTCAAAGGACAGTTCCAGTGATGACGATTTAGCATCGGTGCCCAGATGAGCAAGCCGATCCAGAAATGATCGTTCCTCTCGGCATTTCAGTCGGAGAGATTCGTTCAGACCTCGCAGTTCGTCGGTTTTGCTAGGCGATTCCAGTGGTACCAGTTTGACCAGCACAGCGAAGGCAAGTGCCGATACTTTGCGAACCGGCTCCAAATAGTCTGACATTAGGGCCAGTAGGGGACCTAGGAAGAGTGCAATACAGCCGACCAATTTCAGCTCTAGCTCAGTTACCAGACAGTAAAGGAGCTCTGCCAAACCCAGACGAACAAAATCGCTTGCAGACGAGCTGGCAGCTAGTTGATCCAGAGCCCAGGGAAGTAAGTGATTTAGGGTCGTGATGAGGTCAACAGAAACGCACTGAACCAGAAACTGGGCAGAGAGATAGCGTAGGACTGGATTAGAATGAACCAATACGGTTCTGATTGACTCCAGATGAATTGAAAAAAGTCGGGCAACTAGAGCGGAGTCAAGAACGGGCAGCAGGCAAATCAACAGCCGAAGCTGACGAACCAGCCCACCAAGATTTTCCAAACTATCAGCTGAGTCTAACGAAGACGTCAAAAGGCGATCTAAACTAGGTAGGGCAGTGAACAAATCTTTAGAGTGGTACTCACAGAGGTGGCTAACAATTTTGACCAGAGTAATCCGGGCACCTTCTGACAGCTGTCTAGCGTCCTGAGCCGACACAGCTGCCAAATGGCCACCTTCCGCCTTGATCAATCTATCGGTCGATATCATGCTTAGCGATCTAGCATTCCACAGTTCCAACGGAGGGGTCAGCTCAGGATCTGCGCAAAGGAAAGTGCTCAGATTATTGATCAGTTTTCCATTGGGCGATGGACTACGAGCGATCAGCAACCGCATCAGCCGGGCCAGGCTGATGGCAGCCTCTTCCAGCAGCGGTGCTGTCGATGCCGTGGCCGGCCGACAGCGCTTGATACAATCCATTAGCGGGCGAATCAACGGGTTCAGCTTATCCGGCAGGCGACCGGCTGAGACCAGGGCAGAGGCAAGCCAAACCTCCACAGATTCCTGAAGGGCGCCTACGTCCAGGGAAACACTGCTGAGCAAACTGTTCAGCTGATCGCGTTTTTCCTCCAGGAGTTTCAGCTGGCTGGAAGTGATCCCAGAGCTGCCCCGGCGCCCCCCAGATGTCACAGTGGCTGGCAGGGGGACAGCCAACAGCTCACGGGTCAGCTCACAGGACCAAAACCCTCCGCCCACAGCTGAGGGCGTGGGCAGGCCTGATTGGCCATTGGCGGGCAGAGCTCGCCGAAGAAGTTCCGCATAGCTGGCCGCCGCATCGTTCAGTTCAGTCAGCCGGCTGGTCGCCTCAACCGAAGCCACCAGACTGGCCGTATTGCACAAATCCGACTTCATCTTGTCATATAGGCCATCCAAAAAGTCCAAGCTAGGGCAATCCTTTGATAGCAGACTCATCGAGAAACATCGACTGATTACCATGGCAACAGCGGCTCGCTGATGAACAGAATTCTGCGGTGACCACAGGTGCATCAAAAACAGCTGATTTAGGGCTTCGGCTGGCGACTCCCCGGGCTGGTCAGAACTGGGCTTAGTGGACAGGGCCAGGTAGAGTGGACAGAGTCTGGCCAGAAGACTGGCCGCATCACATTTAGCTCGAATGACCGCTAGACGGCGCTCCATCGGATCGGCTGTGAGAATTTCCTCGGAACCAATAAAAAATGAACACCCAGAAGACGTAGAGTGTCTGGAATCCGAGTTGGACGCCGAGCCAGGCGTCCCATTCTCTGCCTTCTCCGACAACAGATGTCCCGTATAGCACAGCTGTGGATCAAGTCTCGGATTCGAGTCGGGTATCATCAGATAGGAAAGCCAGACTCCAAAATATTGACCGGTAATTCGAAAGACATCTGCAGCATTGCAGAGGACCTTTTCAAACAGATGGCTCCAGGCAGTCGCAATGGCCCTACGATGCTCAGCTAACGGTTCCGTTAGAGAGCGCTGATACAGGACACGTGACAGGGCAACAAAAGACTCCCCACTGGCCTCTTGCTCAGCTAGTCCTTTCATTTCATCCAATAGCAGTAGCTGAGTTAGACAACGCAGAGCTGATAAGCGAATCCCAGATAGCCCATGATCTAGGCAGGGCAGTAGGGAATGTAATTTAGGAAGCAGGTTACTGGCTTCTTGACTTACAGCCTTAGTTCCCAGCAAGAGCTGAGGTCGCTTTTGGGCAAACTGAGCCAGTAGATCTAAAATGGGACCACAGGCGTCTCCAACGGAGGTAGGAGCGGAGGTGGACTCCTCCCCCAGCCGTTGAGGCGCAGAGCCCACATCGCACCGTTGCTGGACATCTAAGAGAGCCCAAGCAGCGGCCACCACACGGCGTTCCCAGTCCGTATCAGCAGCCAACAGCTGCGCCCCGCCTTTGCCATCTTGGATGATTATTTCAGCAGCCAGACCGCAGATTTCCTCATTTTCCGCAGTCTGCAGACTTGACAGTAGGGTTTGTCGAATGCAGCCGATCCAATCACAATCTGAGGAAGACACAGTCTCACTTTTGACGTCAACCGAATTTCCATCCAAAGATAGGAACGGTAGAATGTATTTGAGGGAAAGAAGGGCACCGAGCTGCAGATCCCAACAGGACGTCTGCCGAGCAAACTGCAAAAGGATTGCTGAAAGTAGTCCCTGGGAAAACGAGGGAGCCAGAAGTGATAAAAGTTGATAAAGGATCGATAAAAGTTGGGCACAAGTCTCTCGGACCGGGGCCACCACGGCCGAGCCCACGAAATCGCTGAAACGATCTCGAGCCAGTACTGTTAGCGTTCGACAAGTCAACAGTTGCAACCAGAAAACCAAAGGTGACTCAGAAATGTTCGGTTTGAGCTCAAAGTCCGGGGAAAGTTTAATCCGTGACAGTTCGCCGTCTACCTGAGCCTTCGGAAGTAGCACCTTCAGTAGGGCACTAATGCTCAAAGACGCACCGTGTCGAATTGTCCAGCTAGGATGGGTCAATTTTTCTTGTAAGTCCAGAATCAATCGAAGTAGAATAGCGAGGTTTGAGCTGTTGGGTGTGGGAAATTTCGAATCAAGACTAGAATCAGAAGAGCACACCACTTTAGCCGGCTCTGATTTGACGACAGAGCCGTCAAACGGAGTCTCCAGTTTCGGTTTTTTCATCTGCGGCGAATCCAAACCTAGTCCAGCAACAGCAGCAGTGGAATTAGTTATGAAGGAAAACTGATGCTCTGAGGTTAAAAGTGGTGATTCACCCTGGGACCGACCCACACCGGAGGCCGAAGGTGGGGTAGGGGCAGGAGGTGGGGAAGGGGTACTGGGGCCACTGGATCCACCTTCTCCGCTCATCAAATCGTGATCGGAAACACCCCAGTCCTTGGAGGAAAGGCCAAACTGTGGCCTAAGCCCCAGTTGACGATCAATCTGGGCACGGGCCTGACTAGGCCCGAGGGCACCCGTTCCGCCGCGCCGTCGAAATTCCTCCCCCGCCGAAGCCAACAGGAGGGATCCAGGGCCGCCCTGTTGCAGCAAAGCAGCCAAATTAAATTCGCTGATGGAGGAATTGGATTCTTCCGTCTGCAAAATCGCTGGGAGACCAGGCCAATCAACAATTTGCACGGTTCCTTCCTTCGTTAGGGTCCAGTCAGGTAGCTGAGCCGCGGCTAATCCCAGAGTCTTAGCTCCTGCTTGCCGACCGTCCCAATCCGGGCCCAGGAAAATGGGCTCCAGACGACCAACCAGGTCGCCCAGCAAATCTGGATGATCTCTTAGTAGGGCCGCCAAATTCCGGCCAGCTTCGTTTCGAGCCGGCACCGAGCCAGATTCAAGCAACTGTACCAGCTTATCAAGACGAGATTCCATGATTGCAGAATGTCAAAAATAAATAAACATGTGTCAGCAAAGACTGGCCCAGATAGGCATATCACAGATTGAAATAAGTCTCTCTGTCTGAAACAAAAAAGTATATACGTATTGAATTAGTACAAAAATGCTGCCGTTGAATTAATGACCACGTTTTCATGAAGGTCAAAATTTCATCAAACCTAAAGATTTTGAAAGAGGGTCCAACCCAAAAAGGGGGGCAGACATACGTGTGGGGGGGGGGGTTCCCCCCCCCCCCAGAACGCCCCACAGAGAGGCCCCCCCCCCCAGAATCCGGAGGGTGCGGTAAAAACCGGAAAAATCCGCCCTCTCCTGCACATGTCTGGAGGCAGACCAAGGGTGCACTTAGTGTGGAGGGGGAAGCTATGAACGGTTTTGCTCAACTTGTTCAGAAAGACCTATCTACACATGATTAGCTAACATATCAAGGAAAAATATGGGGCATTATTAACACACATAGATTCTGGCAGATCGCCAAACAGCGAATTTGGGTGCTCAAACTGAGTTTTTCGAAAAGCTTTTTTAGCTCTGGTGGATTAACGATTTGACCAATTCTGAAACTTTTTGACAAGGTAACTGTTAAACACCACCATAAAATTTCAAGGATTTCACGAAAATTCACCAATTTGCGGAAGTCCGGGTTTTAAAATTTCCGCAATTTAGAAAATTTCTCCAATACCCACAAGATGGTCATTCAAAAGCTCTTAACAAGCTGAACAGCTTTTGTAATAGAACGAACTCTTGTAAATTCACTTGATTCCCGGAATTCACGAAAACCGGATTTTAAAGTTTTTCCAAAACCCTACAATATGGGTATCATTTGAAAGCTCTTGATGAGCTGAACAAGTTTTGCAATATTGACTGGGGGGGTCCTACTTTTTGGGTCCCTCCACTAAAAGCGGGATAAATGGGGAGGGTATGGTGGGCCCAAGGGGGGGGAGAGGAGGCGGGGGGATTGGTGTAAAAAGATGGAAATAAAAAAGGGTAAAAAGAGGGGAAATCCGAAGGGATGGGGAAGGGGAAGGAGGGGGGGGGGTGAGAATAACAGAGGGGGAAAAGGGAAAGCTGAAGTTGCTGATAGGGGTTAATTGGCCTATTAAATCCATTTTTTAATATGACCTTCGTTTTCAGTCTACGTTTACAACTGTCAGGCGGTAGTTCCTTTTGTGTAAACTTGACCTTACAATCCTTTATGAAACTTTGCAAATATACGTATTATTTTGGTGCTCTTTAACATTCCGGACCAGTAAAACATTTATAGGTGAAAAGAAATTTTTGGTTTTTCCCATTATTCTCTCAGTATGCAGCCGATACAACGGGTTGGTGGTTATCGCTGGAAAGAGGGCCCAAAAATCAACATTTTTGCTATTACAGCCCATGAGCTATCTCTAATGGTAAAGTCAATGCCAAAAACGGTTTTGGGGATCCAAAAATGGCCGTTTTCGAGAAAATAAGTTTTTTCAAAAATACTGCGGACAATTTTGGTTTATTTAGACTCAATGGATACACAGTCTCCTTGCCCATTTTGGCAAAACTGCGAGTATTTTGATTTGAGCATCGATATCTCAAAAACTAATCAATGGATTCGCGCAATGCTTGGCAGGATGAAGAGTCGCACAATTGCAGAGGGACATTTTCCTTATTTTTAGCTAAAACGTATCCAGTTGCGAGAAAGCTCAATGCCAAATTGCGAAATTTCACGTCGCCGCACATTCGGCGAATTTTCTAGAGTATGGAGATTTGTTGAGCCAAATCCAACAATATGTCTTTCGGCCCACATGTCCTTCACATAACGGCACAAAAAGAACTTTTGTCCGATTCTACAATTTTGAGAAACTGCACAACTGGATACCACCACGACCACCATAGTTCGAGAAAGCAATTTAGCATATCTGAATCCTGGATCGAAGCTCAGTGACCTAATATCCTGCAGACCTTGCTACACTCATTGTCTAGTAACTTAAACAATATCAAGCGATTCTGACAAGGTGCTGCAAAGCGGAGTAATTGACTCACATCTTCGAAATATCATCAAATATCAGCGATAAAAGTGATAATGTAATAACACTGTGAACGCAAGTATTAACGAAATTACGCAATTTTCGCACAAGTTCATACAGATACGTAGTGCATTAACTGAAAAAATTTGGGCTCATTAAAAGCCCATAAGCCTTTAGTTGACCTCCACACCCGTATCGACCTAACGGCCCATGTCAAGATAAAAGTCACTTTTTGATGCTTTCTGATCTACCACTTGTTTTTCCTGGAGCTTTTATTTTCATGGAGATTCTTGGGGTTCTGGGGGTTCTTAATTTTTTGTAGAGATTTGATCTATAACTATGTTTGGTTTTATTTTTTGATGGGGGTTCTTAACTTTTCGAAGAGATTTGATCCGTAACTATATACATATATTTAATTTCAAATTTTTGATGGGAGTTCGGAAATTTTTTCAAGAGACTTGATCCTCCACTGCTTTGTTTTAAGTGTTTGTTGGAAGTTCTGAGGGTCCTGGAGTCTGGGTATACCGAAAAGTGTGTGCGTTGCCTGGACTTAGTTCTAGGACAAACTTGTTCTTCTTGTCGTTTGCTTTCGATTGATATCCATATTGTGGATATTGAATGTAGCATATAAACAAATTTCAGTCTAAATTTATGAGAAAAGCCAGGAGGACCTCCCCCCCCCCAGAGTTGTATGCGGGCCGCGGGTACCCGCGGGTACCCGCGGGGCGGGGCGGGGCGGGGCGGGGCGGGCTGAATTTTACTACCCGCGCGGGCCGATTTTGGCTACTTTCCTGGGCTAATTTTGCTTTCTAGAAGTTTCATACATACCAAATCATAAACAAATGGAGGCAATATTTCAGAATTTTAAACATTACTTGACTTCGTTATGTCATTCGACACCTTCAGCATGCACTAGGAACTCAGTTAGCATTATCAGCGTATCGAATAATAACCTGTAGCTGTTGAGTAAAACATATAAACCCATGAAAACTACCTACAGGTTTTATTTGTATTGAAAATGTACATGTCTAACTTGTAATCTAGTATCTCTTGAGAAAAATATCAACGATGCCCGGTAGAAATTATATATATATATATATAATTGTATATATAATGTCGAAACTTATTTCTGATCTACAAACTTGAATCCTGTGGTTTCTACATGAACTTTTTAAGGGTTTAGCACTGAAAGTGGGGGTCAGCAGTTGGCGCAGAAACTGAATTTTTAGTTTAATTTCGGAACTTCATGTTGGAAACTTAAGCACCTAAATATAAATCCATGACAACTTCTCACTGAAGACTTTAATTCATTTAAGGTGCTGGTAACCTTTAGTGCAGTACATTTGTGGTGATTTTTTAAAACGCTATAACTTTCACAATTTTGGGAGTTGGAAAGAGTTCTATACATCGTTTTAAAGCTTGGAATCTGTACATTCAGGTGAGCTTACGGAACTAGCAAAATTAACAAAAAATTTTCAGACATACTGACATCTGGCAGCTTCCCGGCATGGATACTGGATTTTTCAGATCGGATTGAAGTACAGGCCTCAAGCTTAACGGAAAGAAATGTTATATAAGATCCCGAATTATTGAGCAAACATTTTGAACATCGATTTTTCAAAACTGTAGAATTGGATAAAAGCACTGTTCGTGCCATGATAGGAAGGACATATTGGCTGAAGGACGTTTTTTTAGATTTGGCTCTGCCTGCAGATTTTCATTGTCAAGAAAATCCGCCAAATACGCATTGAGTTTTCTTGCTACTCATTACGTTCTAGCCAAAACCAAAAACAAAAAAGAAAAACATCCCTCCGCGAAAGTTCGAATTTCCACTCTGCCAAAACTCTCCGGAATCCGTCGAGTAGTTTTTGAGAAATCGACGTTTAAAACAAAATAATCGCAGTTTTGCCAAAATTGTTTTTCGGCCAAATTTCCAGTATAAAGCAATTAACTCCTGCTAATAAACATTCATAAATGTAAACTAGACAGTGTATCGATTGGATATACATGGATCAAAATTGTCCGTTAAGATTTGGTAGTATTTTTGAAAAAGCTGATTTCTTCGAAAATGACAATTTTTTGACCCTAAACTTTTGATTATACTGACTTAACCACTGGAGATAGCTCGTAGGTTGTAAAGGCAAAAATGTTCATTTCGGTGTACTCTTTTCAGCCATGACAACCAACCAGCGTACCCTTTTATTTAAGGGAAGCTAAGCTTTTGTAGTTACCACTTTAAGAACAGTAAATTGGTAGACAACAAAGTTCAAATCAAACGAACAGAAAAATTTGCCGGATCCGGAAGTATCTATGAAACTACATCAGTTTTGGTGCTCAGGTACTACATGGGAAGCAATTTTTACGTGCGGGTACCTGCGGGCCGGATTTCGCGTGTGCGGGCCGCGGGCATGAGTGTTGCGGGCCGCGGTCATAAGGTGCGGGCTGCGGGCCGGGCGCGGGCCGGAAAAATCGGCCCGCATACAACTCTGCCCCCCCAGTACACCCCGGTTATAGGCTACAAATTTGATGATTGCGATGCTTATACACGTATTATAAAAACATATCATGTCTGCGGAAGTGTCTCTTGCGGGAAAGGATCCGCAACGTAGTCACATACAAATCAAAGTGCTGGATACAAACGCATGAAAAAATTTGAGAACCTCCTTTTTTCTGATGGGGGGTTCTAACTTTTATCTTGACATGGGCCGACCTAACATTCAATTTTTCTTGTTTTGATCGTATCGCATAGAATGATTATTGTTCGACTATTCGTTCATCCAATTATTCGATAACTATTTGGAATCGGAAACGACAATGCAAATATCCCCCAACGTTTAGTCCGAGTCTGAGGACGCATCCCTCTCCCTCCGGGTAAACACTAGAGATCTATAATTTCTTTAGAACATTTCCGAAATTTTTTAGAAAGTGGTTAAAGATCCGTCAATCTCATAAAAAAATCACAATTTGAATAAGTTAGCCGATGCAGACATTTGCTGCTTCTGCGAATATTTATGGAAGCATTTATCTGCATTGTAAAACCTAGTCTGTTTCCCAAGATATGCTTAAATTTTCATCTCAAATAGCAGCCAACACATTTCACGATAAAGATTGCTTATACGAATATAGCATACTAGCTTAGTTTCCATTAATAATAAAAGGCCACTGAGAAAACAACTTTTACTAACATTTCCATAGCAATACAATCAACAGTATTAAAATCTGTACTATTATTATACTGATAAAACTATTATCAAAATAATAATTCACAATAATTCATCTGTAGGTGTATATAGACGAGTACTTTGACAATTTTAACACAACCAACGCTTGAATCATCCACTAGAATTAACAGGTAATAAACAAGCAGCAGCATAATGTATGTAATAATGTAGTAATGAATATTCATTTCTGAAAAGTGCAATAAAACTTAAAGACTAAGGTCACAATCCCACAAAAAAGAACAATACCTTTTTATACTTGAAAGATTGAATGAATGAATGATAATTTCAAAGAAATTCTGACCGAAAAAGGAAGCATTACAATAGCACGTAAACATTACGTTACGTTACAATATATCCTATGTTAATATTAACATAAACCCGCATGAAATTAGAGTTTCACTAAAAAACAAGCAGTCATGGTTGCAAAACTGGAAGTGCTACAATAAATTACGCCAACATAATAAAAGTATGGAAACAGATAAACACGGCCCAACGATGCCGACGAAAACATACATTAGTTAGAAGATGGTTTTCGCGATATGCAATAACGTTGGGTTTGCAGATTCAGGAACCAAAATGTTATCCAAAAGGTCACTGCGAGTAAAGCGATGGCTTACCTAGATCATTCTAACTACATTTAAAAGAAACTTTAGCCTTTGTTGGCAAGCAACATAAAGGAAGGCCAATGCAGGCACTAGAGATGAGCACGGGCCGGATTTTTTCCAATGAGCACGGCCCGACCCGAACCGCCAAAAGAAAAATTCCCAAATTTTACTAACAATATTATTTCAAGGCATCAATGCAAGATGGAGAGGCTAAATTATGCTACGAAATGTTAAATTTTGCCATAAAATAACCAGAATCAGTAAATGTGTAGCTAATTTTAGTGATTTTACAACAATTTCTGGAGTTGATCCGGCCCGTTTCGGCCCGCAATTAAAAAATTTCCAGGCCCGGCCCGACCCTCTAACCAATGGAGGCCGACGGGCCGGAATGCTCATCTCAAGCAGGCACACAACTTTGATGCAACGGAAGAAAGAATAATAGTCCTGTCTTCATGTATCAGGAATTACATCAACGTCACTGGAATATTGCTGAATCCAGCACAGCTAGAGGTCGCAAGGTGGCTACTGATTCTTGAAGTTTGGCGTTCGTTTCTGCAGGAAAGCGCTCATACCCTCCTGGCGATCATGCTGAAATATACAAAAACCAAAATAGTTAAAATAGACTAAAATGAAAAGACACTGAACAGCTAGGATATCACTGAAGCATCTAAGAGCGGAGTTTCATGGAGCATTTTCCTAAACAGGATTAAAAAATAGATGCTTCTTCTGTGGCTTTCCCGTTCCTCACAGCTAGATGTGTGTGACCCTGAAGTGAAGATATCCCCAGTCACTTTAAACACTGTAAAACAATAGAGGACGTAGTAGTGATATTAAAATTTTGAATAAAAACAAATCCTTTGCATCTTAAATTTACAATAAAACACACACTAATGACCTAATGATTGCTTCCAACACTAGCTTATTTCGTTCGGTCGAACAGCACCAGCATAATTGCATATTGTTCAGCAGGCAACTACAAGACTTTAAATACAGATGCACGTTACATTCAATTCATCTATGACCAGAACAAACCGTAGCGAAAGTTGCATAAAATAGTCTCTTCTCGTGCGTTAGTCCATGTGACAGGCTCGTCTCATATGCTAAACAAAAGTACATAGCAGATATAGACAACACAATAAACGCAACATAGCATTTTTAGGAATATTTGATTGGTGTAATGTGGACAAGGAGGAGGATAAGACAAATTCCCTGCCTACCCCACTCAGCACTTCAGCATAGAAGTGGTCTTAAAATTTCTCCCGTAGACATTTAGTTACAATTGCTATAGGAAGGTGTCCAAAACATAATAGCTTTCACTACAAAAATTTTAAAAACAAGTAGGAAAAATGCTCCTTGCAGTCGCATGAAAAAGTTAATATGAGCTATGATTGCCAACATTTAAATGTGTCAAGGACAAGATATAAAATGTTTAATATGAGCCAGCATCTAAATCAGTAGAGGACAAGATGTAAATGGCTAATATGAGCCGCTACGTTTCCCTTGGGCTCATACGCGCATAGAATGGCATAAAGTATCAGTGTTTAATATAAACGATTTGATTGGCCTGGGAATATTGAAACAGTTGTTTCGTTTCGTTGACTTACTGGGTGGTCTTAAATGTGTATTGTGATGTGGCGGTGGTGAAGAAACCATGAATTTTGACCATTGTTAGCACACGTTATTAAATACAGTAATGTTTCGTTAAAGTAAGTTAAGTACGGTGTAAGTAAGGTACCCTACACTTACCCCCAAGTGTAAGTAACACTGGGGGGTAAGGGGTGGGAGCTCCACGCCCCTCAACCCGGACAAGGTACAAGCCCTACAGCCGTCAAAGGCAAGGGATAAGGAAAAATTGGGCAAGGAGAACGCAGAAACGGCCGGAAAAAATAGGTTTTCGCACCAAAATTCCAAGAAATTTCCTGCTTCGCAGGAATTTTTTTCTACAATTTCCCATTTTTCCAAAAAATCGATCAAAAGTTTGAAATTTTTTCTAAAAATTGGCAACTGTTTCCAAATTCTTTAAAAAGTTTCCATTTATATTACTATTAGCTTTAATTTATGCTTATGGTACAAGCTCCAAAATGTTGGTTCAAGAACCCACTCAGAATTTTCTTTTTTACAAGCCCCCCCCAGGATCCGACCCTATGTTAATGTATGCTGGTAGGTACCTATTATTTTTTATCTCAGCGTCGAACCAGAAGAAAAATATATACTGCAATTTAAATAACGTCCTAAAGACAAACCGACTAGGGGATGGTTCGTAGATTTGTAGCCGGCCGTAACATTAGGTTGTGCTGCACTCTGAACAATAAAATTACCAGCTGAAGCTGAAACAATAGTACTACTAACAAGCATTAATGGCTTCCTTGGCAATGCGAACTATAAAAGGAGATTGATCAGCAATCTTTTCAGCCAACTTGATGGCCTGATCTACCAACTGATCCGGTGGAAAGACTTTGGAAACCAAACCTAAAACAAATCGTCAAGTAAAAGTGGAATACGCTGAAACGATAACACATAAAATGTTTTGACTAAGACAAAAATCTAAGATTTAGCACAAATTTCCAGCATTCAAGCATAATATTGTTTTATGCGCTACTTGTCCTTTAAAATTCTGAGAACTGATAGCTGACTAAAGGGTAACGAAAACCGGACAAAGGCAGGGTATGACAAAGACTCACAGCTTGGATAAAAGTTACCATAATATTAATCCAAGGATAGATGGGCGGAGGTTTCCAAGAAAAAATAGTTCAGTGAGTTTTAGTAAAACGATTTGCCTCCCACACTTCACTTTAACTTCACTTGCTGTTGTAGCTGCAAGCAGGCACAATTTTCGCGAACTGAGTAGTACTGTTTGCCAGCTTCAACACGTAAACAGAGCGAGTGAGTGTACACAATTGTGTACAGGGTACTCGGTTAGAGGGGCATTAGGTCTCAGTTGGGGGAGGATCACCCGTTATTGTGCAGATGATGTCTGCCAGCTGATAACTTAAAATGTGACGATTGTCGCACTCTTAATAGTTATTATATGTACTCTTGCTGAAACGCATAATATATACCAGCTTCTTTAGCATCCTGAGCGCTAATTCGATCACCAGTCAGTACCAGTTCCATGGCAAGCGATTTTCCAACCACGCGCGGCAGCCGCTGAGTACCACCGGCACCTGAAAGAAAAAACAATAACAAAACTAAGAATGCAGTAAAAAACTTTCAAGTGGAACCTAAGTATCTGCGAAAATCGAAAATGGTGAGAATGAAAATCGAAGGAAAAATCTGATGGTCCCCTATCTTTGCACTTTGTACTTAACTTTTTTGTACTTAATCCGTGAGACTAGTCGTCGCCGACAGCCGTAGGATGCCCCCGTCTGATGAGTTGCCGCCACTGATGCCGGTCAGCCGCCAGGTCTTTTACGATTCCGACGTTGTTTCTAGCCCACACCACGGCACCGTAGACAGATTTGAGATGTAGCTGCTCCAGGTCGCTCATCACAGTTGACTTCCACGTTTTCTTTGGAGCAGATCGGATACACTTCGAGTCGGGTGGGGGAGGCATGCACCAGATCCATGAGCAGAGACGTTCATTGGACAGGCGTGCGATGTGGCCTAGCCACCTCAGCCGTGAAAGTCTGAGCCTGTCGGCCATAGAGGGTTGGTTGCAACAGGACAGACGAATTTGGACGTTAG
The DNA here is from genome assembly GCA_030248195.1 of Trissonchulus latispiculum. Lineage (NCBI taxonomy): Eukaryota > Metazoa > Nematoda > Enoplea > Enoplida > Ironidae > Trissonchulus > Trissonchulus latispiculum. The sequence goes on from JASAND010022074.1 coordinate 44,781, forward strand.
GAAGTCTGTCCCTCAGGCTGATGCCGAGTATCGAGCGCAGGCACGCCATTTGGAAGGTTTCGAGCCTGTCGAGATTCACCTTCAGGGGGCTCCATGTTTCGCACCCATATAGCAGTACGGGGACGACTGAGGCATTGAAAATTTACATTTTGGTGTTAATGGTTATATCGGACCTACGCCATGATTCTAAGCATCGGAGTTACACAAAAGCAGACGGCAGAACTGAGCCAAAAATTCACAGAATAAACTAACCTGGAATGGTACCCAGAAGAATTTCTGGCTGACCAAATTGGGCCTTGTCTCCGGCATAGATGATATCACACATCATGGCCAATTCGCAACCACCACCTAACTGAAACACAGTACGTATCAAAAGATGGCAAGACTGAAAAAATCAATACAAAACTAAAAACAAATTTGAAAACACTAAACTTTACTTAGGGTAAAAATTCTTGTAAATTGATTTTAAGACTTTCGACAAAATTGTCAAACGTGAGTAAACTACCGCAAATCCATTAACAGCAGCAATGATAGGCTTTTTCAAGAGAGCCACAGGGTTCCAGTGCTCCAAGAATGAACCCGAATATGTTTCGTGAAACTTTTTGTTTTCCATCTCCTTGATATCAGCACCAGCTAAACAATGGAAAAGCTAAATATTTTGCATTTCAAACGTACAAAAGGCGTGATTTAAACAAGAGAGGACCAAAGCACATTATGGTCTTCAATTTATCTTGGTGACCGCTGTTCTCTTGGGGTTGGGGAGAGGGGGCGGGGATTGGAACCACTTCCGTGGGAAATCCGATGAACACGGACCCCATTAAATGGAGATCCCCATAGGTGTCCTTTGGCATCCGTCTGGTCAACGGAGAAAATGGGTTCCAAACTCCTGGGAACACGGCTGTGTTGGTTTAGCACTGAAGCATCTGGAGTCCCCAAATTATGCCGCCGAGCGATTGGGTCCAATCCCCCCATCATTTCCTTTCCGGATTCACCGATGTATGGACCTGTCAGTGCTAAGACGTGTGCTGGGCCAGTAGATGCCGAAGTGGCCTCATATAGCTTCTCCAAGCTGACCGAGCCAGGTAAAGAACAACAGGTAGGAACAACAAACAACACCGCTATTTTCTACCAAAGTTGGAGGATTCACCTACAAAGCACTCTTCAAAAATTGCTCCTTCCTCAACAGTGGACGGGCCTTTTTGCAAATAAATTCAGCTTTTTAAACATCGTTCTAAAACTGCGTATTTTCCATTCTCAAAACAACAATTTCGGTAGACGTCAGCATAGCTCAATTAGTACCATAAAACAAATTATGCCTCTATCAAAATATATACCTTTCGTCAAACAAACCTATCTAACCAGAAAATACATAGAATAAACCCCCCGAACAATACAACAATTTCACTGGCTCTGGTCAACTTTTACAAGGGGAATGGTGAAAGAATTTTCTCGCACTTTCCAACTAATTTTAACCTCCTGATACAGTATATTTTGTTGTATTTCATTATATTTTATTAAATGATTTTACAAATATATACATATAAGTTAAGGTCAATATTTCCCCTGTGCAGACATTTCTCAAAATTCCAGGCAGTTACCGGTTAAACCATTGCCAAAACAGTGAACCTAATGTAAATTTTGCGATAAGCATTTGACGGACTAACCAGCAAAAGCTTTCTCGGAGCCAGTGAGCACCACCGCTTTAATTTGATCATTCTCCTCAAATGACTGCAGGACACTGGTTAACTGAAAGAAGCAAATGCATCACACAAATCACAGACAACTGCCAACATTAGGGCATTATTATGTCGTCCGACGAACAAAATTCGGTGCTAAGCAAAACAACAGCTTCTAAAAGCAAAAACTAAATTCAAAGAAAAGGGTTCACCCGGAGCATTGGGAAATAATATGGATAATTGTGAGGGCGAGATTACAAAATCAAGGATGGACATGCTAAAAACTGGGTCCAGGAGGTTCAAAAAGACAAGAGGACTAAGTTAGTAGGTGGTGCATTATATAATGTGTCCGTCCACACAGCTTCTTCGAATAGCCTATTTGCGGGTTGTACAATTATATCGACTTTCAGGTTTTCGCACTACCCTCCTTTCGGGAAATTTGTGGAAGGAAACAAACATTAAGCACATTCCAGTGTAGAAAGCCATTTTCCAGCTGGTGTACATTTAGCCGCTAATTTTATCAACTGAAGTCTTTGCAGAACAACATAATAGCACACTTTTTCTATTTTTACGTCGATCGCCATTGAAAAACCTATTGCTTGCTGATTTTAGTTACCACTTTTTAGTTTCAAAATTTCTCGGCTTTTCAGTCAAAAATTTTCCAAGGTTTCCATTAAAGACTTTTATAATGTAAAAATTTCTCGACTTTTCGAAAGGTTACAATCCAAGGTTTAAAGCTTCTTTTCGAAGAGTCATGTGGATAATTTACTAATTTAGGATCAACCTAAATTCCACATTAATTATAACACTCAGCTGAACGCAGCTACACATAGCTTCAGAGGAGGATCCTGGGTTATGTTCACGAGAGGGATTGGTGAGAACCACACCCCCCCCGGCCCCCCAATCGGATAGCTACCCTATAAAACTAAATTTGCCACATCTTGCCATTTTTGTGCAGCATTTTCTAAACTTTTTAAGACTTCGCCGAATTATTAGAGAAACATTTGCTATTTTACTTTAAAAATCTTCTAAAATTAGCATCATTTGTTAGCGATTTGAGGCAAACTTTGCACACAAAAACGTAAAAATTCGGAAAAAGTAGCCAAGAATATGTACCTCAAGTCTCTCCCATAAAAATCGCCGAGATTAGAATCCCCTGCATTATCGGTTAACTTAATCCTAATCCTCCAAAATGTTTGACCAGACCGAACCGATTACAACCACAAATCCACAGGGATAGACCAGATTTAGTCAAATGAGCGCGTTAAAACAACTTGTTCACATATCTGACAACTTATAAATCACGACGAGAGGAAAAGATTAGAAAATCCACGGCCGGGCAGAATAAGCCTAATTATTTCAATTCGACAAAACAGAGCATAAATAAGGATACGTTACTTCCTGCATCAGCCCATCGCAAAGAGCGTTCAAGGCTTTTCGCCGATTCAACTCCACGTAGCCAACATTCTTTTTGGAACCCCGAACATCCGTGATCAAGTGCTGGTACCCTGAAATTAAAAAATGTAACCGGCATCACAGGGAACGCGCCAGCGGCCCTATAATATGAGTCTAAAGTCCAAAATTGCCCTTTTTGGATCTGCGAAGCCTCTGTGCAAGAACCAGCGCAGATCTTGCGCAGATTTTATGTACAAATTGTAGAGCACATCAAGTTTAGTATATATCATGGGGGAGCTCGGAGCCCCCCATAATACGAGCCAAAAAGGCACTTTGCGTGTTTTCAAAATGCTTAGTTAGGCGTAACTAATTAGCGGTAAGGAATTAAGAGCTAATATTTACATTTTTGAAATCCCCAGGTCAAGAGCTTTCGAATGATACCAAACTTGCCCGGAAAAAATGAACTTTGAAAATTTTCATTTTTCAGACCTACTTTCTAGGTGGGGTTTTTTCTCTGATGTTTGTCCTTTACGCTTTATGTCCCGTAACTCACCAAAGGATTTTCACATGCCTTATGGGGGCGACTTTTACCTATTATTATCTTGTTGTCGAAACCATGAACCTGTTCACTATTGATTATTTTGGCCCAATTCGGCCTCTAGCGATTTTTACAGACTGTCAAACATGGGCTCACGAACATTCGGACTTAGAAAATTTTCGAGGGTCCCAACACAGAAAATTGTCAAAAAGTCGTCTAAAATGGCGTTTTTCGGCCATTTGGTGGTGCGCTTATATAGTAAATCAGGGTCGCTAAAAACGATGAGCATATCGCCGAAACCGACGGATGTGACCCTCGGGCTGCGTGGCGCCCGTGGTTCCTCGCCCAGGGTCAAAGTGGAGAAAAGTCGCTAAAAACGACTATATTTGGCCTTTCTGGAGCTGCCATGTATATTAAATCGGGGTCGCTGAACACGATAGGCACGTTTGCTTCTCCGTGTGGTGCCGCTATTGCGCTGCACTGCGGTGCGGCAGCCGCAGCAACGCTGCAGGTGCAGCACCGTACAGCACGGCCTGTAACCTGCAATAGAAAAGTTGTAATTGCCTGAAAGCTTGCCCTTATATAGTAAATCGGGGACGCTGAACACGATGAGAGTATCCCCGTCGCTGTGCGGTGCTGCTATCGTGCTGCACCGCGGCGCTGCAGCGCTGCAGGTGCAGCACGCCCTGTAACTTGCAATAGACAAGCTGTAACTGCCTGAAAGCTTGCCCTTATATAGCAAATCGGGGTCGCTAAACACGATGACTGTTACGATCGCTGTGCGGTGCTACTAATTTATGGGATTCACGGAATGGCATGTACGTACGTAGTTTAAGAGTAATTTGTTGACATCTAGTTTAAGAGTACATAAGGGTTAATGTTATGGTCAATGAACCACAACACATTCCCAAAAATGAAACAGGACAAGCAGGAAAAATGCTCCTTGCAGTCGCATGAAAAATACAATATGAGCCAGGAGGACAGCATTCAATTCGGGAAAAGACAAGATTTAAACTGTGTAATATGAGCCAGCATTTAATTATGTAAAGGACAATATTTAAAAGTTTAATATGAGCAGCTCGCTTTCTCGGGCTCATATTGACGCCTCACAGATAGCCCATAAGGGGTATCATTCTTTGTTTGTTCGTTTATATGATTTTGACAGAGCATTTGCTAGCAAACGTAGTTAGTGCAAAGCTGCTGTTACAGAAAAATAGATGGTTGCAGTACTTATGGTATTGCTGAAAATCCATTTTTCCATACAGTATGAAAAGATATGGTTTAGTATTTGAAGTGCATGCTGTATAATAAGAATGTATATACTATGTATGTTGTGTGGGACTGAAATAAGTTCTGGTTTAAACGTTTCCAGCATACCCGTGATTAGATGTTATGCTACCCGACCGTATGCTCGGCTTGGAATTATGTATATATATTTTGTTTTAGATCTGTTCCACGGATTTCAGTTATATGCACGTATGCAACCGAATTGCAGACACAACTGTGTTCATAAGGCGTCAATATGAGCCCGAGAAAGCGAGCTGCTCATATTAAACTTTTAAATCTTGTCCTTTACATAATTAAATGCTGGCTCATATTACACATTTTAAATCTTGTCTTTTCCCGAATTGAATGCTGTTCTCCTGGCTCATATTGTATTTTTCATGCGACTGCAAGGAGCATTTTTCCTACTTGCATAATATGTGCAAGGTTTCATCTCTGTATCCCTTATATGCCGTTAAAAATGCAGAATAATGCTACTTCTAGGGGCCTATACTTTTTTAAAAAAGTTTTTGGTATAATGCAAAAATGTTTAAGAGATTAATAAAACGTTGCTTCCCTAAAACTGAAAATTTTGGTTTTTTCCGCAAAAAAGTGGTTAGTCGCGGGTGAGAGGTGCAGGTTTTCCAGAGCTAAAAAAAAGCAGTTTCTGGACTGTTTCCGGACTTTGATGGAAATTTAGCAATCGTAGCTGTTAGAAGTTTGAATTACTACAAAGCAAGACATATATAGCTAAATATAAATGACGATGCTTTAGCATCATCAACAACAACGAACAACGACAATGTTAATTAAATTTGAAGTAAAGTGAAACAAATAAAGGTATTGCAGAGGTCTGTGGCGGAAGCCCCCAGCTAAAAATGAGAAGATTGTTAAAGATTTTGGCTCCAGATCGAATCTTTCCAAGCACTGTATTTTGGCTCGAAAATTGCTGCGTATATATATGATATGGCGTAATATCCAAGTTTTTGCGTATATATTTCAGAAAAAAATTCGCAGTTTGTAGCGCAAAAACCGAAGAGGGGTATATTTGGGAGGGTCTTAACGTGGTAATTCCCTTTGGTCACATAAAGTTTGCACCATTATTACTCATCCATTACTAGTAGTTAAGAAGCCATTTTTATATCAAAATGTAGCTTGACATTTTCTCTTTTTAATGCATGCATGCATTTAATGTTGCTTTTCTAAAATATTTTTAACACATCTTAGAAGAAGTATAATTTTCCAGAATTTTTGCAGACTCAAGTGAATTTTTTCGCGAGACATCGGTTATATCATTCGATACCTCCATCAAATAGCTGGAGATGATTTTTTATTTATTGTGAAATGGCTCTTCGTTATAGAGAAATAAGCTGAAATGTGTGCGTAACCTGTATTTTGCCTACTTTTTCCAAATTTGTCAAGCGATTACTTTAGCTAGAAAGCAGCAATCGGGGCAACTAAAAAATCGTCCCTGGGTATATTTGTGCAGAACACATTTGTTCAGTAGCAGACCTCCAGCTTGCATGGTGAATGCTCCACAATCTTTGGAAAAAAATTGGTCGTGTTTTTGCAAAAACTACATTTTTTAGGATAGCAGCCTACAGGATAGCAGTTGGAAGACGATCATGCGTCGGATAATTTGTCCCTGTGAGACCTTCAGATCGACGCCCTTAGTTTGATTTTACGGCTTGCGTAGTTCAAGAAATCTGGCATTCTTTTAGTGGCGGGGGGATGGCCCCCCCCACTTTTCGGCAAGCCCCCACCCACTTTTTTGGGGGTCGCCCAAAAGTGTCAAAAAATTAGGTCTTTGAGGTCAAATTTTCAAAACTTTTCTCAATTTTTAGCTAATTTATGGACTTATAAGCTCATTTTAAGCTTAAAAACAGCGATTTTTACCATAAAAATGCTAATTCTTCGCTAAAAATTTCGGTATATTTTAAATTTGGCTCGCCCCCCACTTTTCGGAAGCCCCCCCCACTTTCAAAACCCTAAAAATGCCAGGAAATGTTGGATAATTTGATTTTTGCAAAAATGACAAGTTTTCGACGCCAAAACAAGAAAATCGGCTATATCTCACGCACTAGCGTAGATACGGGGGGGGCGGGGGGCGGCCGCCCCCCCGAAATGGTTTTGCCCCCTGAAAAAAAATTGGCCAGAAGAAAAATTTTAAGCCCGCGCGGAGCGCGGGCGTTTAAATTTATCATAAACACAAAGAAATTGTATTAAAATACCCCCAAAATTAGTGCATTTGAACTTCATTGAAAATTTTTCGCGCCTTCGGCGCGACTTCATTATTAGCACATATATACTGTATATAATTAAACCTTTACTTGTCTGCTTTACTTTACTTTGCTTTGCTAGCTTTTTAGTTTCATAAACTGCATTATTGCAAACATCATTGTTTTAAATGGTGGATATATACATACTTATACTGGATATGTGTTGCTTGGAATACCCTGTACATAATGGGCATCCAGTTTTCCTACGTTACTATATATAAAAGTGGAAAATATATAGCAAATTAAACTACAAAATTTGCTTTGGGAATTGATAATATATAATGCAAAGAATTCAATGTTTCAATAGCGTTTTAGTGGTGAAATTAAAAAATTTTCTCAACTTCTGGGGGCTGCGCCCCCCAGACCCCCCTTTTGGGTTTTAGCATGCCGCTTTCGACTACAATCTATTCAAGCTAAGAACCTTAGAAATTTTGTGCTTAGTGTTCATACAATTGTTGAGCAAAAAATAAAAAATTTTACCCCCCCCCCGACTTCGGTCCAAACCGCCCCCACTGAAAATTTTTTGTATCTACGCTACTGATCTCACGGTAGAGAAAAGCTAGAAACTTACTTTAAAAAGCAAAAATGTGAAGCTCAATGAGATCTTTCGACTGAATTAGTCATAACTGTATAGCTGCTGCCAAACGTTCAGAAATTGGGAAAACCACTCTGACCGGAAATCTCGAATTTTTGAATCTGGATTGCGCGGAGGGTGTTAAAATGCTAAAAGAACTTCTTTCGGAAAGTTTCATCAAATTTTATCTTGATTTACGCCGCCAAACAACAATATATATATGCCCAAAAAGAATCACCACCTTAAGTAATTTTTGGTCAATATAAAATTTTTAAACAGTGGTCAAATTTTCATCAAATGAAAGCCCTAGGTGCAGCTGAGCAAGTATTGCCATAGAAATGCTTATCCAGTGGCTATAGAGTGCTGTGGTTGGTTAGGAGTTGGAGTCTTTCTTAAGCGATTTGGTCAAAAATAGACTTATTCAATGTGGTCAACTAATGTGGTCAACACTGTCATCAAATGAAAGCCCTAAGCGAACTTACGTAACAACTTCCGTCGTAACCATCCACCCAAACTTGTTGTGTCATATGTAAGTATATATATCTATAAGCACCGAGTCACGTTTGTTCGCAATGATATACAATCGCAATGTGTATATATATATATATATATATATATATATATATATATATATATATATATATGCGTACTTACCAGGAGTAGACGCAGCAGCAGAAAGAAACCTGCGGTTAGAGGACCATAAAATACAACGAACTGATGAGGCTATCACGCCAGACATGCCTAAAACATTAACACACCAGCACAGTGCCTTATGGGCGACTTGAAAGGTAATGCGAAAACAAAAACAGAAATCCGGATTATCCCCTGAAATTTTCGACCCCTCTGGCTCTGCCCCCAGAAACGAATTTTTTACTGACCCACCAGAAACCCATACGATGGTGTTGATGGCGACAAAATGGGACGGGGTTCGAAACATGTAGAGAGGGAGGTCTGGCTAAATAGGGGGAAACCGATTTAGAGGGAGGGGTAAGAAAACTTGTCAAGGCGGTGGTGTGTCACCGAAAAATAGGTATTTTGGAAAACATAAAAAATATATATTCCAAGTTTTAAAAGATTTCAAGCAATTTTTGCTAATTTTTGACATTTTCCGAAGAATTTCCAATATATAGTCAGGGGGGGAACATGACGGAAAAGAGGGGAAAAACATGGTCGCCTACTCCCCAACCATAGCAGTTGCAGCTGTCTAGTATAGCCCATTAGAAAGAGCAAGTCTAGAAGTATACCCTACAGTACCAGATTGGTTTCTAAGTTTGATTCTGTAAGTACAGTACTTGACCAAAGTTGACCTCCCAAAATTGGCCAAAATGCTAAGGATTTTCGAAAGTTTGCAAGTATATATCTAACCATCCATCTGGCTACTATAAATTTGCATGCTGGCATAATTCTACTTGCTCTATGACATGGCAATAGTGATTTTCCCCTACGTGCACCCAGTAAAAAATTTGACCATGTTTTCCCCCACATAGGGTCCACTAGAGCGGGGAAAAACATGGTGACCAAATTTTCAAATTTTGCGTATATATGCTTCAGGAAGGCGTAACTAATGCTTCTATAGGAAAGAGAATGCTTTAAAACCGCTAAAAAACTCAAAATATGCCAACTTTGAGCATTTTTGAAGCTTCTAGCTCGAAAATTTGATTTGCAGCATCAACATGCCAGGTTTCATAAGTTTCTATGGTAAAAATGAAAATTTTGAAAAAACTTAAAAAATGATGGGATATTGCAATTTTTAACACAACTAACTTATTTCTAGCGATCTTCTGCATATTATGGCCAGTTCCCAGCAGGTTTCATGCCCAAACAGGTTAGGTACGGCGGATTTGGCATTTAGACCAAAAAATCGAGTTTTATATGTAGTCAAGCGGGAAAAAAACCCACTTTTCAGATTTTTGGGCAGAACGTTTTAATGGTTTGACATATCGAAATGCTGATTATACAGGTCGCTAGGCCTAGTCGTAAGCTTTCTTATGAGCTATAGAACACCTCTGTAGGGTGTGCCGTTAGCAAGAAAATTGTCCCAAACTGGCGGGGAAAAACCCAATGCGGGAAAAAACCCATATAGCAAGGTTCACAAAAAAATCACCCCGAAAATTCACAAAAAAATCACCCACCTAGACGGCTAACAACAAGCCGCAGCCGGAAAATTTTTTGCATGGTAATAGCCACAAGTCCCAACCCCAACATATGTAAGTTTGGCTGCCGAGGCTCAATTCCTCCGACTAGGGTGCCCAAAATAGTCGACCCACCCAAAATCGGACAACTCCGGACCAAAATTGAAATTTTTGCTGGTACTCACTATGGACTTTGCGCAGGTACCCCATATTATGCATGTGACATGTCCTAACTCTAAGCTATCCAACCATATATTGGATTCCCTGCCAGGTCCTCTGGGTTCGCCACCGGTGGGTGATTTTTTTTGTGAACAAGTTCACAAAAGAAAAATCACTATCAACTTTTTGTAAAATGCCTCTGGGGCAACCGCTAGGGTAAAACTAATGCCAAATTCGAGCTCAGCCACCCGGAAAACCTATATAGAGCATGTTTTAGGTACCTCAACCCCCTTCTGGCAGACGGTCCGGCCGATGGACCCGGCCCGGACCCTCCGGACCCAGGGGGTGGTCAGGATCACCTATCTGGGCAAAAGCTACCTAAAAACTAATGCCAAATTTGAATTCTACGCACCGAAAAACCTATATAGGCGAGTTTTTAGGCTTCTTGGACCTTGAAATAAAATTTTTGGTCAGTCACGTGACCCCGACCCAGGTCACGTGACCCTAGGCCAAGTCACGTGACCATTCCAGATACGAAATTACGCCGCCAAATTGTTTGTTCTGTGCTTACTAGAGCAATAGAACACAAAATAAGTGGATTCCTAGCTTCCTGGTATCAATAATAAACGTCAAGCACATTGGCCTGGGTAGCCACTTTGGACCCGGGGGCCGAGAACCAAAATTCGAAGTTCAGCCTGTGCAAAAAAAACTTGGGGGTCCAAATTTTTTTACATAATAACACTATGGACTATGCTCTATTTATGCATGAAAAGAAAAATTTCCTAGCTATATCCTGAGATCAGATCCGGTGGTGATTTTTTTGTGAACGAGTGATTTTTTTGTGAATTCGTTCACAAAAAAAAAATCACAAAAATTTTTTATTACTCACGCTACACGAGGGCTACCGGCATGAAATTTGCACCATATGTAGAGGGGGTCACTACCGTTCCATACGTACCAAAAGTTTTTCGATCGGACTTCATTTGCAAAATTGCCAGCAAAAATTCGATATATATATATTTGATTTTTTTTGTGAACCTTGCTATATATATGCGGGAAAAAACCCACCCCAAAAATTTTTGGCAAGCTGCCAGGAGCATTTCTAACCATTCCAAATGAAAGAGCGGGTTGTTTTTAGTATATACAACTGCATCAAAATATATTAGTTTTTGTATTAAAATTGAGGTCATATGGTCATTTGAAAATGTTGTATCTTTAACACATACAAGAATAAAAATGCTCCGATGGAGCATGAAAAATGCAATATGGGTGACACTGGGTTTTAAGCGGACAGAGGACTAGGTTTTAAAACGTTAATATGGGAGTGGCAGGTTGTAAATACCAGGAGGACTAGGTTAAACGCGCACTAATATGGACCAGCTTCGCTGAACAACCCATATTCGCGGAAACTGTCCGGACTGATGCTGGTGGCAGTTCTTCAGTAACAGTTTACCAATTTGTGAGCATAGCTCTGCGTCTGCAACAGTTGTATTCGTAATACTTAATAATTACATAATTAATACAACTTACAACCCAACTTAATTTAATTAATTTAATTAATGCATATAATCCAACACTTAATACCACATATGCAGTAAAAATTGGTGTCACAAATCCCGCTCTGGCAGTTCAGTATACAGCGCTTGAAGTATATAAAGCATAATATTTCAAAATCAGCAAGCTCGCCTGGAAAGCTGACGAATTTAGAACTTAAGACAATAATGGTCAAATGCGGAGTGGAGCATGCGTACCCGCGAATATGGGTTGTTCAGCGAAGCTGGTCCATATTAGTGCGCGTTTAACCTAGTCCTCCTGGTATTTACAACCTGCCACTCCCATATTAACGTTTTAAAACCTTGTCCTCTGTCCGCTTAAAACCCAGTGTCACCCATATTGCATTTTTCATGCTCCATCGGAGCATTTTTATTCTTGTCCTATTTCATTTTTAAGGTTCTCAGTAAACCTTAAGCAAAATGTTAAAGCTTTATGAAAGAAACTTTAAAATTCCCCCAATAATTACGTAACAGTCAACCAAGCCATAGAACAAAGAAGCTTGAAAAGTACCAATTTCTCCCTTTTTCTTGATTTTGGCAGAAAAACCCTCATCTACTACAAACAAGAATATTTTAGAAAGTTGCAGAAAGTTATCTGTAGTTTGTTATAAGCCATATGCTGTACTTCCGCAGCACTCTACTGCAGCGCAACCAGACGCAGGCGTCACTGCCAAAGTAGTAGACTTATTCGGCATGATTTGTAATGCTATTCTGCACTTGTCTGCAGAATTTCAGACGATTGCAACTTTTGTGTAGCTAGTTATATATAGGCTGTGCTGTACTTCCGCAGCACTCTTGCAGTGCAACCAGACGCAAACGTCACTGCCAAGAAAGGAGACTTATACGGCATCATTTCCAATGCTATTCTGCACGTGTCTGCAGAATTTCAGACGATTGCAACTTTTGTGTAGCTAGTTATAGGCCGTGCTGTACTTCCGCAGCACTCTACTGCAGTGCAACCAGACGCAAACGCCACTGCCAAGAAAGGAGACTTATACGGCATCATTTCCAATGCTATTCTGCACATGTCTGCAGAATTTCAGACGATTGCAACTTTTGTGTAGCTAGTTATAGGCCGTGCTGTACTTCCGCAGCACTCTACTGCAGTGCAACCAGACGCAAACGTCACTGCCAAGAAAGGAGACTTATACGGCATCATTTCCAATGCTATTCTGCACGTGTCTGCAGAATGCCAGACGATTGCAAGTTATCTGTAGTTAGTTATAGGCCGTGCTGTACTTCTGCAGCACTCTACTGCAGCGCAACCATGTAGTAACATCGTAATAAGTATACGAAACCTATCTATAATAGTTTGTCATGTCCTAAACTATCTGTATGCCGAATTTCAAATGCCAGTGACAAATGAATAACTTGTTATCGACGGTGCTGTGTTTGGGGCAGCACATACAGCACGGTGGAAGCTAGAGAGTGCGCCAACCAACATAGCTACAGTTCCCCCTTACTACAGACACTACTATCACCAAGTTTCATATGTTTAGCCGTTTACAGTAAGTCTACAGACAGCGTGCTATGGTTGCTGCATAACTGTACAGCACGATAGCAGCACCGCACGGCGCTGCGACTATGCTCATCGTGTTCAGCGACCCCGATAACCCTTATATGCGTCCCACTATATGGCCCAAAACAGCATATTTAGGCCTATTTTTGACTATTTCCTGTAGAGTTGGGACTTAGAAATTTTCCGAAAATGGCTATATATTTGGCCGGACCAACTTTGGGCCGGCCGCCTGAACGATCCCGGACAGATATCGAAAATCGCCCTCGTTATGACACGCTACCTATCCCAAAGTTTCTTATGCAACTAGCCGCGTCTCTCTAGCTTGTTCCCTGAGCCCTGTAGCCGTGACACAAAATTGGCCTTTTTTGGCCATCTTAGCGGTCAGGCCACCTTTGGCCGGCCGCACAGGTGGCCGGCCGGGCCGGGCAGCGGAAAATTGTCCAAAAGGTACGTTAACACAAATACTACTCTCAGAAAAACCAAACTTCACCGGCTGAAAATGCCCACATCGTTCAGTTAGTGAGTTAGACTAAAACGGCTTCCCCAAGCGTGACTTACACGGAAAAAAAAACAAACGGACCTAACTTGTCCGGAAGCGAAAATTTTCAAAGTTGAAAATTTTGACCAAAACTTTTTTGCTACTTGTTGTACTCGTCGTGCTGATTCCAACGATACCAAATTTGTCTAGTTTGGTTGAGTATTTAGCTGGCACGGTGCTCGAACGGGTCTCTAAGGGCCGCGCTGAGCCTTTTACACCCATATTATAGGGGGAGCGCTATCGCGCCCCCCTATAATAAACATAGGCAAATTTTGGAAATTTTTATAAAATTGTTTATTTTCGGCAGTTTAAGCATCCTATCGTGTGGAAAACGTGTTTTTCTTGTATTTACAGCCAAACTAGACCCATTTTAAGGCAAAAATAAGCATTTTTGGTCAAAATTGAAATTTTGGCTTGAAATGGCACCGTGTCCGATTTAGACCCCCTGGACCACCCATAACAGTACGAACCCAGGTAAAACCTATACCAATTTAATCTATAGGCTCTATTAAACAAATGTATGTATTGGTTTGACCTTTCCGGTCAATGGTTAGAAAAAAATTTAATTTTGAAAAGTGGGTTTTTTTTCCCGCCGTGGGTTTTTCCCCGCCAACTCCAGGTCACCCCCAGGTCGCACCGGAGGAGTCAGAGCAGTGTGACATATATATCATCATGAAGCGCAACAGATTCCCTACAAGTACATATAATCCGCTTTGGTCTAAGTCTTTCCAGTAGTTCAGGGTGGCCCGGCAAAGTTTGCCAAATTTCGGCACTTGGTCGGACCAAAATTTTCAAAAAATTTCAAAGTCCCAAAAATTTGCAGGGAAGCAGTGGGAGCAACCATAATACACCCTCCAGGGTTATTATTTTGGATGCTCTTCAAGATAGGCTATTAAAATCCTAGATAGCTCATACCGGTAAGCCCACACTGGGGGGGTGGGTTTTTTCCCGCATTGGCGAGTGGGTTTTTTCCCGCTTGACTACAAGCTTGTTGTGACGCTAGAATGGTGCCTAGGTAGTTTTGCACGCTAAAAACAGCTGAAACAACGCTTTTAAACCAATCTAAATGGCTGCCTGCTAGAAATCCGTGCCATATTTTTCCCCGCACCATGTTTTTCCCCGATTCGCGGGTAAAAAAAACATGGACAAATCCTGTTACTACCAAAGCTGAGAGAGGTGTAAGAGAAGTTTGAATATACGATTGGATAGGTATTTGCCCACGGTACGTAACGGTCTACTCAAACCGATCCAAATCCAAACGAAGAAAAAGTTGGAGGCTTGCTTCTCTATTCATGTTCCCCCCCCTGACTATACGTATATTTGACAAAACATTTAAAAAAACTTAAGGGTCTAAAAATTGCCAGAGGAGGGTCGAAGGCCGGTTTTGAGGGAGGGGTAGTCACAGGATTTTATCAAAATTTTGTCTGTGCATTTTAGTGTGCTTTTTAAGAAATGTGTTTTTAAAATCTGTGTTTTTCGTGAAATTAGCTTTTCGCAGTATTAACACGGTTTTAACGTTTTTTACAGCATTTATAACAATATTTAGCATTTTTCGCGTATTACAGAAGAAATACAAAACATATATTATTGCTTGCTTAGTCATTATTTCAATGTTCTGAACGTTAAATATTTGTGTTGAAGACGTATACGTATATACGTACATTTTTGCGCTACAATGGGGGTCGACTGGTAGGGTTGAGCATCGAAAAACGTCCCGGAAAAAAAGGATTTTTTCCGTTTTTTCCTTGTTTCCGGAGGGTCGGGAAAAAACGAAAAATTTTACCATTCTGGAAAGTTTTAGAAGTGTTCAAATGAAAAATTTTATTGATTTTTCTCAAATTTTGTTCATTTTTTCCAAATTATTAGCTTTTCTTTGAGTTTGCTGTTATTTTGAAGCCAGAATTTAATTTGAAGTTTTCTTAATTTTTCATAAAGGGCTCAGCTTTTTTAAGTAATTGCCAGTTCAAATAGAAACTTTTTATTTAACTGGTCAATTTAAACATTTCAGCTAACCGCTATGCTCTTAATTACAACACACCACTGTTCTTTGTTGCTACAAAACTGAAATTTTGGACTTGGAAACATGTTGGCAATCAAGTTTTCTAGTTTGACAACCATGTCGAATCAGTGGCGGCGCCAGGTGGGGGAGGGGCGGGGCGGGGGCCCCGGCGACCCTTTGGGGTGTCGGCTCCCCCTAGAAAAAATTTTCAGCTGTTTATTTGCAAAATTTGAGCATAGTTTCCCTGGAACTTAGGGTCTCGGGTCGGGAGGGGGGTAAATCTTGGGATTTTGGTGGTCGACCCTCGAAATGTGATGGGGGTACCCATAGGTGCATATACCGGGGGGGGGGTAGGGGGGGAACCCCTTCCCCAAATGGAAAAAATTTGATTTTTTTTTTATTGTTTTCTAATTTGAAAACAATTAGAAAACTATTAGAAAACGATTAGAAAACAATTTGAATATTGTTTTCTAATTATTTTCTACATTAGAAAACAATTAGAAATTAATTAGAAAACAATTAGAAAAATTTCATAACTGTAGAAAACAATTAGAAAAAATTAAATTTTTTCTAATTGTTTTCTAGAAATGGGCTTCGTGTGGGGGCGGGGCGGGGGCCCCGGCGACCCTTTGGGGTGTCGGCTCCCCCTAGAAAAAATTTTCAGCTGTGTTGTTGAATAGTGAGGAGATAGGCTGGCTCGGGGCGGGAGGGGGGGAAGGGGGGTTTGGGGGGTGGGGGGGGGGGGGGGGGCGGGGGGGGGGGGGGGGGGAAGATGGAAGAGTGCCGACCCCACCCTCGAAATTTTGGAGGCAGACCCCACCCCCAAATGGCCAAATCCCAGACCCCATCCACCCAAATTTGCCAGACCCCACCCTCAAAATTTTGAAAAATTTGCCTTAAAATTAGCAAAAATTAGAATTTTTTTGGAAAAATTCGAAATTTTTGCAAAAAATCCAAGTTTTTTCGAACAAATGAGCAAAAATGAAGAAATATTTTTGATTTTTAGTTGGAAATGACGCATTTTTAGCAAATTTGCTAATTTTTTCTAAATTTTTGACCAAACAATTTTTTACCCTCCCACCCAAATTCGATTTTTCCGGACCCCACCCCACCTCAAAACGGCTGACCCCATCCACCCTAATTTCGGCTACCCCCTCCTCAACGTTTTCTCAAGGTACACCTACGGGGGAAACCCCTCCAACCCCCCCCCCAGAATTTGGACAAATGGCCAAAAAAAGCAAAATTTTCTGTAATTTAGCCCTTTTTTTCTTCAAAATAATGCTTGTATTTAACGTTTTAGGCGTTTTTGCACGGTTTTAAAGCGATTTTAAGCCACAATTTGAGAAAATTTTTTCAAAAAATGACCATTTTTCAGCCAAAATTAGCTAGCTTTTTGGGTCCAAAAAACGTTGGCGGGGTTTCGGGGGGGGGGGGGTAGCCGAAAGTTGAGCGAGGGTAAGTCAAAAAATCGGAGGGGGGGGTAAAGTAAAGTTGGTCGAAAATTTGGGGGGGGGGGGTAACTACCCCCCGACCCCCTCCCCAAAGGAAACTATGAATTTGAGTGTTTTTAAAAAATTTTTTAAAAACTCGGCAATTTTTTGCTAAAAATAGAACAATTTTGGCACTTATAAAGATGGGGTGGGGGGACAAAAATTTTGCCTTCGTCTCCCCTTATGGTTCGAAAAAATTTTTTGTCTCCGATTTGGATGAGAAGGTGCCACCAGGGCAAATCGAAGTCTCTGATTTCAAAAACCGAATCGAGAGATCGATCCGATCAATCGAACGATCAGTAGCATCGATCGATCAAAATCTATCAAAAATTTTTTGTCTCCGATTTCGGCGAAAAGTCGCCTTCCAAATTTGCGGGCGAAATTTCATGAAAATAGATCATGCGTCCTCAAAACTCGATTTTCATCATTTTTTTCTAAAATCGTCTATAAGTCGAAGTTGGCAGCTCTGATCGAAATTTCGACTACAGATTCGGAATCAGTGCCCCCGAAATAGGCGACTTCACGAAAATCGGAGACAAAAAATTTTTTGATCGATTTTGATCCATCGATTCTACTGATCAATCAATTGATCGGATCAATCTCTCGCTTCGATTTTTGAAATCAGCGACCTCGACTTACCTATGTAGATGGCATGGCACCTTCTCATCCAAATCGGAGACAAAAAATTTTTCGAACAACAATTTTGCTAATATTTGAGAAATTTTTTGGAAAATGAAGGTAAAATTGGCTAAAATTTGGCAGAAATTTTGAATTTCCCAAAAAAGGTCGCCGGATTATTTTGGGGTCGCCCCCCCTTGAAAAACTCGTGGCGCCGCTACTGTGTCTAATGTCAAAATCACTTCATAGTTGAATGTTCATTGGCTTTAGAAACGGCTGAAAATGCGATTTTTGGCATAAAAATTGAAAAAATTTTCGGGCAATCCTCCCCACCCCCACCCCATATCTCCGTTACACCCAAAGGTGGGATCCCAACGGTAAAAAATCATATCTCGACTTTATGAGCATATTCCTAAGCCTAAAGGTGCATTCATAGTTCCTGTCGCAAGCAGAAGCGCGTCGACGCGCGTACGGATGCGTCTGCATGCGTTCGTGAGCATGAATTCGTTACAACTGATTTTAAACGATTAAAACGGCATGCTACAATTTGCGGCGTCGACGCGCGTTTCAATGCGTTAGCGACTATGAATGCACCTTAAGGTCGCACTTCCCTTACATTCAGTCCACTTTGGAAAGCTATAACTTACTCAATATTGGGAGCTATAAATTGGGCCACATATCAAAATGAAGCTCTACATCTGCTGCGTCGTTTGGTATCATTGAAACGTGTCTACCTGGTTTGTATTGGTTGCAAACTTACCATACATAGCCCCAATTTTTGACCAAGTTTTTTTCTGGAAAATTTTTATGCAACAAGAAAATGATCGTTTCCAATGTGTTTCTGAGATAATTTGCCAGGGACGGTTTTTTGATTTTGTCAAAATATCGTTTCAGTGTGCAGCAATTGAGCATTTTCTGAAAATTTGGCATTTTATCCAACTTTGAAAAATCATTGCTCTTGATTGGAGGCTGATAAAAAGAAAAACAAAAAACCGCCCCGGGCAAATTGTCCAAACATACTATGTGTAGTATATCTAGATCCACCCATTGGTTGTGGAGCAATCTTCGGTCAAAAAATTTTGGCCGCAATTTGACAAAATCAGTTATTCGCCCAGAACTTTAGACTCATTCAGTGTACAGGGCTCTAATTAACCTAATTTGTGCCTCTTTCGAAGCTCTTTAATTTGAGTATAAACTTGCATACGCTTGTAGTGTATACTGACTCCAATTCGACAAAAACCGTTTTCAGCAAGATCGAGTCAAAAATAACCAATTTTCGAGCAAACAGTGTTGAAAAATTCACTGCTCAAAAACGATACGAGCTAGAGACTTATGTCTAAAAGCAAAGTTGTAGAGCACACAATAAGCTTTAAAATGATTATAGTCGCTGGGCATAATTTTCTATATATAGTTCTATAACTTCAAATTCTTGTTTCTCACGGTACATGAGCGCTATGAAGCTGGCGTTTTTACAGGACGTTTATTATCATTCTCGATGTATTTTCTGAAAATTTGAATGAAATCGGACAATAATTGCACTTTCTGCAACAATATCTGCACGTAAGGGGTGCACGACCTTAAGGTGGTGATTCCTTTTGGTCACATAAAGTTTGCACCATTATTACTCATTCATTACTTAAAGTTAAGAAGCCATTTTTATATCAAAATGTAGCTTGACATTTTCTCTTTTTAATGCATGCCACGAAACTAATGTTGCTTTTCTAAGATATTTTAAACACATTTTAGAAGAAGTATAATTTTCCAGAATTTTTGCAGACTCAAGAAAATTTTTTCGTGAGACATCAGTTATATCATTCGATACCTCCATCAATTAGCTGGGGACGATTTTTTATTTATTGTGAAATCGATCTTCGTTACAGAGAAATAAGCTGAAATGTGTGCGTAACCTGGATTTTGCCTACTTTTTCCAAATTTGTCCAGCGATTACTTTAGCTAGAAAGCAGCAATCGGGGCAACTAAAAATTCGTCCCTGGGTATATTTGTGCAGAACACATTTGTTCAATGGCAGCCCTCCAGATTGCATGGTAAATGCTCCACAATCTTTGGAAAAAAATTGGTCGTGTTTTTGCAAAAACTACATTTTTTAGGATAGCAGCCTACAGGATAGCAGTTGGAAGACGATCATGTGTCGGATAATTTGTCCCTGTGAGACCTTCAAATCGACGCCTTTAGTTTGATTTTATGGCTTGCGTAGTTCAAGAAATGTTGGATTATTTGATTTCTGCAAAAATGACAAGTTTTCGACGCCAAAACAAGAAAAACGTCTATATCTCACGGTAGAGAAAAGCTTGAAACTTGCTTTAAAAAGCAAAAATGTGAAGCTCAATGAGATCTTTCAAATGAATATAGTCATAATTGTATAGCAAATGCCAAACGTTCAGAAATTGGGAAAAACCACTGTGACCGGAAATCTCGAATTTTTGAATCAAGATTGCGCGGAGGGTGTTAGAACGCTAAAAGAACTTATTTCGGAAAGTTTCATCAAATTTCATCTTTATTTACGCCGCCAAATAACAATATGTGCCCAAAAGGAATCACCACCTTAAGAGCGCTCTTAGCGTTAAAATTTAAGAGCAATCTCCAAGTAGTTTTGTGAAACAGTTTAGTAGGTCCTCCTAAGTTGCTTGAAAAACCCTCTTAACTTTTGACTTAGGAGCAGCTTTAAGAGCAAAATTTAGGAGGGCTTTGTGAAACGCGGCCCGGGCTCCGTTCTTCCCTCTGACCCCTTCACAATGCTGTAGCGCATTTCCACGGTCGTGGTTCCGTCCGGCCCCGTGGGAAAATTTTTACTGAAGGTATCTGTGTATGGTCTCCGATTTTCGTGAAAAGTCGCCTCTATATGGCAATTCGGGGCTGCTGATTTCGAATCCGGTGCCGAAATTTCGATTCATGCTGCGAAAATCGGTTTATTGACGAATTTTGTAAATTATAAAGAAATCTAATTTTTTTCCGGCCGTATCACAAATCTTCATGAAATTTCCACGCAAGATTCAAATTCAGCACTCTGGAATTACCCGTCCAGACAGCCCCAAACTCCCCCCAAAATTTTTCAATTTTTATGCCAAAAATCGAATTTTCAGCCATTTGTAATGAAGTGAGCAAGATCCAAGACACAATCTGCTCTCTGCTCTATTCACTCAATTTCACGGAAGGTTAGCGCGTCCACTTATCGAAGCAGACTCAGGCACTGGATCTCCGAAAGGTGATGTTCCAAAATCAGAGATTCCCTGCAGCCAACCTTTGTGGGGGTCTTCTTCGTGAGTTCGTTTGATGCACTGGATTCCAGCAGATCAGCAAGAGGGGTCAGCACTTGCTTTGAGTTGATCGCCGGATTGATGTTGAATTTTCCAATTACTGATCAGAACTTACCTTGATTAGTCCTGATCCGATCCTTGTATGGCAATCGCGCCTGGTTTTCAGAGACAATCGCGCCTCTCTATGCAACACTACGCTCTAAGTTTGACACACCAACTATTTATTAAGATTAGTACAATTATGATGGGTACACTTTTAAACAGAATGACAATCACGTTACAACAAGCGTTATTACCAGGGGGTCGTTACAGGTTGTATAAAACAGATACCAATACAGTTCAGTACAGTGTTCAGCTACTGTACCAGAGTTGCCGGTTACCGTCTTTTAGCTGATTATTAATATTATCCTAATTTAGAATAATATTACCCAAAATATATACTAAGTTTAAGGGGGCGCTTGCATTACCGGGAACGGTTCTCCTGAGTTTATTTTCCAACGAATCTATTTCAAACTTTCAGCATAGGTAGCTGGTGCTAAATGCTAACAATAGGTAGAATTTGAGTAATCCAGTGCTTGGCTTGCGACTTACACAAGAGGGATAAGCTGAAATTTTCAAAACGCTGTCATTCATTAACGGCTGAAAGAAATTAGCTCAAATTTGGCACAAATGCATAAAAGAACATATTAACGCAGGGGCAATTTTTTCAGTTTTTCGATTTATGCAGGTTTGAGTATTTTATGAATATTCGAAAACTTTGAAAGTCAATATCTTACGGGATATACGATTTAAGCAAAAACTAAAAAAATTGCCCCTGCATACCCGTCAAATAAACGTGCATGCAAAATTTGAGCGAGTTTGGTCGCAGCATTTATGAGAAAATCAAAATGAAAAATTTCGCACTAATCACTTCAGTTTTTCGCAAATATTATGCTTTTAATAAGTCCCACAGTGTATTTCATAAAATAATAAACATATCCAACACAAAAGCAACGTGAAAAGCCCTGTAGAATTCATTTCCGAACGGTTGGTTTTTACATTAGCATTCGCGTCGGGAATGGTAAACGTAACTTTGTCATATATTCAACAGACTGTAACTTTTGATTGCAACTACGTACAGGAGAGATATGAACATCGTTGTAACGGGCTTTTTATGCTCTTTTACCTAGTGCATTCGACGTTGTGGTTTGCTGCTTTAATAAAATTTCGAAATCTTAAGCCGTGCCGGTAGCTAGCCAAGCACGTGATCTTCGTTGCCGAAATTTTGTCAAAAGATGCCCCGCCCACCAAAGTAAGTTTAGTTGGGATTTCTTTAAAATTGAGCTATCGGTCTAAATTTTATATCTACAATCCCGATAATGCAAGCGCCCCCTTAAGGACAAGGTTCAGTGGTGCCTCTTCTTCTCCTCTTTCTCAATTTGGTATAGATTACCTACTTATTACACTGTCTCCAACACTCTGCTAACTAATGCCTATATGCTTTCTCGTGCGCCTATATGTTCGTCCTGTGTGACTCTTTATCCGGCCTTACAAAAACGGATTATCAAACTAGAAATCAATAAAACTACAAACAGCCAATTATTAACTGAATTAAACCTGGGGTCGGTCTATGGGTTAGTCCCCGAATGTTGGACACTGCTTTCCCGAAGGTCCGCTCCAACACCTATGCATGCGTCAAAATGTTTAGCGCAAGGTGTTCCCTCACATTAGGTAAACACGACGAAGAAAGACCTCATTAGCCTTCAGATGAAGTTTAATGCTCTAAGCATACGGCAGATCAACACCTATTTGTTAAAGCTCGGTTGGTGGCCTACGAACTTAACCTATCTTCACACAGCTTGCAAGCAAGCGCAAGCTAGGCGATTTATTTGGGAGGTCAACGGGAGAACCGCTTGAAGCGGGAAGAGCCAACATTTCCTAGACAGGCCTGTCAACTATATGCGTACGGAGTGTACGGAGATACCTTTTTGAGGAAATATAGAAAGTGGGATTTTCCTGGTTCTGCCTAACTTATTCCTAATTAATGAAATCTGACACACAAAACAAAGTTCAAGGATTGATTCTTCATCGGGCTCTTCCGGTATCAAGATACTGTGAACTTCTGGCTGCTATCTAAACTCAAGCCAGAGACAATGGGGACTGAGCCCCGGAGATGAGCAGATTGAACAGGGTAAGATTACACATTTTTAGAACAAGTTACGAAACGTTTTGGGATATGAAAGTTTACTTCTGCAGTTTTGCCCAAGTTGATGTCAAGCGCCGGCGGGATTCGTCTCTGATCTCGACCTCAGTATGCTCTAAGTCCACAAAGTACCTACAGTGATTAGGCTCCACAAAAGTCTGTCTGATAAATCCAAATCTGGGATCACTTCCGGATCCAATAATTGTCCAAACTACTGATTCCAACCAGAGTTCCTTGTCTAAGCGCTTCCACTGACTGATCCAAGTCTGACTAAGTTCGCTGACTATGATTCCGAACTGGAGACGATCCGCGCACGTGAATCAAATGGGTTAAAACCCATTAATAAAAAATTATGGTGTGGGAATCGAACCCAGCAACCACTACCTTTCTTTTGCTTTCCAGGCCCAAAATGTGCATTTTGGGCCCCATTTGAGCTTGTAAATTGACGAAATGACTTGAAATTGTCTGTTATTGCCTTTCTGACAATGTTAACCGTTTCTAATAATTCCTTGTCACCAAATGGGCCTTCTTGGCTATTTTTAGCTTGTACTTTGCAGAATTTGACTGAGTCTGATGTAGTTTCCTGCTAGGACGAGATGATATAAAGTTTCCACCTTTGGCCCGGTTGGGCCTGGTTTTGAGCTTGCAGCTAGGCGAAACATTCTTAAAAACGTACAAAAGACGCTGCTCACAACCTATTTTCGGACTTTATTTGCCCTTGCCTTTTTTCTTACACAAGCCGGCCTTCTAGGGCCCTTTTTTAAATGAAAATGTACTGAATCTGACTGAAGTTAGCATAATCTTCTGGCCACAATATGACTGGGTAATATTAATGCTTTCGGCCTGTTTCTGGCCTAATTTTGTTGATTTGCCACGGGAAATAGGTTCATTTCCCGTGGTCAGCTGATTAATCCAAATGTATGCGAAACTTGGCTATGCGATATATGTGCATTGTGAATTGCCTAGTAAATTGTGTTCAGATTTAAATGATGTTGATTGCTAGATTGTGTGGGTTGATGTAAATATCTTGAATATTGTGTATCGTTTCGGTACTGTATACAATGTACCTAATAGCAGTGTTGACGGCGTGAATCTACTAGTTGTACAAAATATTGCTTTAGCTTGTAGCACTTGTGCTACTGTTTCGTAATGGGTGACCTAAATTTTCCTAAAATCGATTGGAAGATCCCAATAAGTAGGGGACCTGAAAGTGAAAAAAGGTTTTCCTAGATTTTATGGTGGAGCAAGGCTTTAACCAATTTGTTTATGTTCCTACTTATATTGATCCTCCATATAATATGCTTGATCTTGTATTTGGGCCGACTCCGTTTTCTGTTAGTAATGTTGACACCTTACCTCCTATTGGAAATATACATCATAACTAGTGCTGGGACCGGTTCCAAAAGAACCGGTAGAACCGGAACCGGAACCTGTCGGATTTTTAGAACCGGAACCGTAACCGGTGGCTTTTGGAACCGGCAGGTTCTAGTGTAAATTTTGGTTTTTTGAAACTACAATCAGGTTTCTTTTGTAAATTTTAAAATTTTATCAGAAACTTGAATTTAGCATTTGGAATCTATACTTAATTTTGGAAATTCTATTTAGACTGCAATTTTGAGGACCTCTTAGTTTTTGTGTAAATGGTGGCAGATTTGATATCTATTTTCTGGTATATTTTTAACAGCAGTGCATAGCTATGCATACGATAGGGTTGAATAAGAAATCGTACCCAGTTGTTATAATTATTATATTAGTTAAACTATTTGAGCCTCAGCCATACATTACTTAGGCTCTGACTTAACACAATTTTCAGCTAAAATTTAGGAGCCCTCTTATGTTTGCTCTTAAGTTTGCTACTTATACATAACACATATTTTTGGTAATTTCAACGTAAGATAATTAATGACAACTAACTAAAATTAATTGAAGCCACGTATACTAAATAATTAATTCCATTATTAGGGCAAAAAATTTTCACGTGACGCAAAAAAGAAGTGACGAAAACTAAGTGCGAAAACTAGTTTAGGAGTGCTAAAATGTGCTCCGATTTTAGGAGCGAACTTTAAGAGCTCTCCCAAACTAGGAGCCCTTCATCAAACAGCTAAATCTTAACTTTGCTCTTAACTTGCAAATTTAGGAGCTCCTAAAGATAAGACGGCTTTGTGAAACGCACCCCCGGAACTGAATTCCTAGCCCCCAAAAACCTCTTAGGAACTTTTTATACGGATGGGGAACGTCGGAATAAAAATTTTCCCACGGGCTCACCTCCAAAAAACCGGAAACCCTACAGGTCGCAGTTCAGCATTTACATTAAATCTGGTATTTTTCCTGAAACCGCACCCCCGAAAACCCCCGTGCGTCAATTTTCGCCAAATTTTATTTGCGATTTTATATAGAAAACCTTTCTGACCCCTAAAGTAAATGATTACCAAATTGCGGGGGAGGGGGCCCATAGGTGTAACGGAGTTTTGGGGTGGGGGAGGCTCCCCCCCCAACATTTTCTGGGGGGGGGCCCCCTCTGGCGACCCCCCCCAACCCCCCCCCAGGACCCCCCCCCCAACCCTCCCCCAAAAAAATTTTTCATTTTTTATGCCAAAAATCGCATTTTCAGCCGTTGCTAATGATAAAAAAAATCTAACCATAAAGTAATTTTAACCATAGATGTGTTAGGGGGGGGGGGGGGGGGGGGACCCCCCCCCCACCAAATTGACAAATTTTCGCGACCCCCCCCCCGGATTTTTCAGACTTTAGCTAGGCCCCCGATTTTTGGCCAAAAAGTGGCCAAAGATGGCAAAAAAATCGAAAATTTAGGGGTTTTTTGGGAAATTTGGCGGACCCCCCCACCCTCCGTCGGAACCCCCCCCCCCCAGATTTTTTGCCCAGCCACACGCCCACACCTATGATTTTAACATTAGACAGTGGTTTTAAACTCAAAAACTTGATTGCCAACATGTTTCCAAGTCCAAAATAAAGACAATATTGAGTCATAAGATCCATAATACAGTTAAAAACGTGTATTTCTCAGAATAATAAACAGTTTAAGCCAAAAATTTGGACATTTTTGAAAATTTTTATAAAATTTACCCAAAAAATACCCAATTTGTGGCCATTTTTCGCGCCTTCGGCGCGACTACCCCCCCCCCCCCCCCCTTGGGGGGGGGGCGCCACCCCCCCAAAAAATTTTGGGGGAGGGTTGAAAAAGGCTTGGGGGGGGGGGGGCACCCCCCCCCCAACCCCCCCCCAACCCCCCCCCACCCTACACCTATGAGGGGGCCCCCACCTCAAATCCCCGTTGGCAAGTACACCTATGGGGGAAGGCCCGAATCCTGAGGGGGGGGGGCGTGAGACCCAAGTCTGGGGCCATAGGTGTGTTAGGGGGGGGGGGGAGGGGGGCCCCTCCCCCATATGGAGGGGTCGCAGACCCTCCCCCCTAAAAAATTTTTCTACCCCTCCCCCCAAATCGGCCTTCGGCCGACCCCCCCTAAAAATTTTCAACCCCCTACCTGAATTTTTGCAAATGTTTAGCCAAAAATTCAAACATTTTCAAAAAATTAGCGAAAAACTGCTACAATTCGCCTTATTACCTTAAAAATCGCTAAAAATAGCTGAAAATTGAGAAAAATTTTCAGTTTTTCATTGAAAAACCGATTTTTCGCCGACCCCCCCTCGAAAATTTTTCTTACCCCTCCCCCCAAATCGACTTTTTCTCGACCCCCCCTCCCCCTTTTTTGCCAAACCCCCACCCTACTTTTTTTCAAACCCCCACCCCCACTTTTTTCGCCAGCCACATCTATGCTGGGGGCCCTACACCCCCCTCCCTGCAGGAAAAAGTCCCCAGCTAAAAGCTGGAGCGTTTTCAAATTTTATAGCCTTTGTAGTAATTTTAGAACATTTTGTGATTAACGGAAGCACATCTGACTGTAGATTATTTGTTGTGTATTTTTAAATTCGAGTGTGCATTTTGGAGAAAGTGTGCATATTCACAATAAAATGAACAAAATCCATGATTTGCAAACATTTTCGGCTATTGCATAACTTATCCGTAAGTGGAAAGAAACATCTACACAACTGAGTGAGAGCCAGCCTCACAGCGACCCAGGCGCCCCATGTGCCACTTTCAAAACACGTAAACAATGATTAATTTCGTCGCAGGAGTGAAAAACCTTTGTTTTTCTTTCGTTTCTTCTTTGCTTTTTAGGCTCCCCCAATTTTTTTGGGGAGGGGCCCTGGAGATCCCCCACCCAACCAACCCAAGGACCACCCCCAACGCGCTTTTGATACGTTTTTACTTCCTCCTACAAATTCGATTTTTCCGGACTCCTCAGCCTCGGCCCTCGCAACCTAAAACCGGCTGACTCTGCCCACCATAATTTCGGCTATATACCCTTACCTAGGTGTAATAACGGGGATGGGGGCCCCCCTTTTTAGAGCCCCCCAACCACCCCCCCCCCCCAACCTCCCCCAAAAATATGTCTATTTTTATGCCAAAAATCGCATTTTCAGCCGTTTCTAATGACAAAGAACATGATTTTATCATTAGATAGTAGTGGTTCTAAACTCGATAACTTGATTGCCAACATATATATTTCCAAGTCCAAATTAAGGACAAGAAAGTCCATAATACAGAATACAGCTAAAAACGTGTATCATAGGGGTCGCGACAGCTACCCCTATAATACAGTACATGCCAAAAAACCCGCACCAAACCACTGTGATATGACTTTGACAAGACTTTCATATGAAACAGTTTGTTTGCATTAGTGATTAAGAGCAATTGAAATGGTCACAGACAAGTCACAGCTTTTGCATGCTGCCCATATTAACTTCATTGAAAAACGTCAGTGACAGGTCTCTCCCTGAAAGTGTTAATCACTAATGCAAACAAAGGGTATCATATGTGAAAAGGAGAAAAGAAGGGGGGAGGGTTGGCTGGAGACGGTATGTGTGAAAAGTGGGGAGTGTAAAATTAGCTGAGCAGAAACTGCGCAAAATCCTGCGCAGAGCCTGCACAGATTTCATGCGCAAATTGTAGAGTATATACATCGAGTTTAGTATATCTGTGAAGTTTCAGCCCCGTATCACTTACCGTTAAAAAGTTGCGTCCCGGACCGTTTATGATGGCGGCGATGTTTTTTTCCGGTTTCTCCTATTTGATGGTTGTATTGTATATACATAATGTTCGCCGCTTTCACGAGAACTGCAGCGGTGGACCAACCTAAAGGACTATAGGGCGGTCTACTAGTACCCTCTAAAGAATTTAAGAATCGCAACTTTTTTTGCGGCGCAGCTGCGCCACAGCGCCGCAGTGGCGCCGCAAAGTCGGCTCAGAGCGAAAAGTGATCATTTTTGTGGTCGTCGCTCAGGTCAAACGTTACGAGCTGGAGCTGATTTCTTTTTATATTCAGAAATTACATATATTGAACTAACTAACGGTCCAGGTTGCGTGTCTCTATCATTTTCCTAGCGACCACAGTGGCCTGTCAAAGATGGCGAAAATTCGAAAAATGAAAAATCAAAATTTCTCGCTATCTGTTTAACTTTGAAAGCTCAAATCTTGCATACTATGGTTTTCTGGCACGGAGAATCGATTCCCGCAGTCAGTTTTACCGTCAGACCCACCCATCTTGCTGGGCTGGTTCCACTTTGCCGTCGGGAGGGTCAAGTCGGAAACCGCTTCCTTCCTGGAGGTCCAGAGTAGGCTCTAGCTGGCCTCTCAAAACTTTGTTTATAGGGGTTTTCTGGTGCGCCCAGCTCATTCCCGGTATCCGTCCCGTCCGACGTACCTATTTTGCTGGGTTGGTGCCAGTTTGCCATTTGAAGGGTCAGTCGGGTGTGGTGAAGTGGTCGAAAATAAAATTTTTCAAAAGTGGTCAAATTTGGTGTTTGGTATCAAATTAAAGCCCTAAGTGAGCTGAGCAACTTTTGTCCTAGAACTGCGTACCCAAAATGGCTGTAGACTGCTGTGGTGGGGTGGGGACTTAGGCTATATATATATTTTGGGTCAAAAATAAAATTTTTCAAAAGTGGTCAAATTTGGTATTGAATGAAAGCCCTAAGTAAGCTGAACAACTTTTGTCATAGAACTGCGTACCCAAAGTGGCTGTAGAGTGCTATGGTAGGGTGGAGTGGGGACTTAGGCGATTTTGGGTCAAAAACATTTTTTCAAAAGTGTCAAATAATATGGTATCAAATGAAAGCCCTAAGTGAGTTGAGCAACTTTTGTCATAGAACTGCGTACCCAAGGTGGCTGTAGAGTGCTGTGGTGGGGTGGGGCATAGGTGTGTTAGGGGGGGGGGTTGGGGGGGTCCCCTCCCCCCAAATGGAGGGGTCGCCAACCCCCCCCCTAAAAATTTTTTTCCTACCCCTCCCCCAAATCGATTTTTTCAGACCCCTCCCCCCTAAAAATTTTCAAACCCCTACCTAAATTTTTGAAAATTTTTAGCTAAAAATTCGAAATTTTTCCAAAAAATTCCAAAAATTAGCGAAAAATTGCTAGAATTCGCTTAATTAAGCTAAAAATCGTTAAAAATAGCTGTAAATTGAGAAAATTTTTTATTTTTTAACGAAAAACCGGCTTTTTTCGAAATGTTTCGCCGACCCCCCCAAGTAAATTTTTCTTACCCCTCCCCCCAAATCGACTTTTCGCGACCCCCCCCCTCCCCTTTTTCGCCAAACCCCCTACCTACTTTTTTCTAAACCCCCACCCCCACTGGGCTTATTCTAGGGAATTTTTCTTTGGGGGGGGGCCCTCGGGGGGCGAGTCATTCTTGGGGGGGACGAAAATTTTTCAAAATTTTTCTAAAAACATGCTAAAAATAGCGCTATTTTTATAGTAATTGCCAAAAAAGTTCGTTTTTAGTGCAAAAATAGTGCTTAAATAGGCAAAAATCGACTAAAAATCTCCGGCGAAGCCGGAAAATTTTTGAAAATTTGGCCTTCTCAGCGATTTTTTCAGGGTACCAAAAGGGGCACCCACTTTTTTGGGGGGGGGGGCGATTTTTGGGGGGGGGGGGCAACGATTTTTGGGGGAAAGGGTGTTTATGGGGGCCCCCACCCCCCCCCCCACTAGAATAAGCCCAGCCCCCACTTTTTTCGCCAGCCACACCTATGGGGTGGGGACTTAGGCGATTTTGGGTCAAAAATAAAATTTTTCAAAAGTGGTCAAATTTGGTATCAACTGAAAGCCCTAAGTGAGCTGAGCAATTTTTGACAAGGAACCATCCACCAAAAGTTGCTGTGTCGGATTTATATATGCCTTTACTTAAGAATAAACATAGGCCCAACACACATATTATCCCCTTTTGTGCGGAGCATTTCTGTTACTTGTATATATAATATATATAGAGAGGTCGGGGGAAAACCAAGGTTTTTATTTAGGCCATAGCTAAGGCCATGGCCTAAATTTTAGAGACGATGGCCAATTGTTTTCGACAAAAACTCAGCCAAATTTTATTGATATTTAGGTGAAAATAGTAGTATATATCAAAGGGGTCGCGGCAGCGACCCCTATAATATGTGTGAAAAGTGGCTGGAGACAGTGTAAAATTAGCTGAGCAGAAACTGCGCAAAATCCTGCGCAGAGGCTGCACAGATTTCATGCGCAAATTGTAGAGTATATACATCGAGTTTAGTATATCTGTGAAGTTTCAGCCCCGTATCACTTACCGTTAAAAAGTTGCGTCCCGGACCGGTTATGATGGCGGCGATGTTTTTTTCCGGTTTCTCCTATTTGATGGTTGTATTGTACATAATGTTCGCCGCTTTCACGTGATCTGCAGCGGTGGGCCAACCTAAAGGGCTATGGGGTCTAGTAGTACCCTCTAAAGAATTTAAGAATCAACTTTTTTTGCGCCGCAGCTGCGCCACAGCGCCGCAGTGGCGCCGCAAAGTCGGCTCAGAGCGAAAAGTGATCATTTTTGTGGTCGTCGCTCAGGTCAAACGTTACGAGCTGGAGCTGATTTTTTTATATTCAGAAATTACATATATTGAACTAACTAACGGTCCAGGTTGCGTGTCTCTATCATTTTCCTAGCGACCACAGTGGCCTGTCAAAGATGGCGAAAATTCGAAAAATGAAAAATCAAAATTTCTCGCTATCTGTTTAACTTTGAAAGCTCAAATCTTCCATACAATGGTTTTCTGGCACGGAGAATCGATTCCCGCAGTCAGTTTTACCGTCAGACCCACCCATCTTGCTGGGCTGGTTCCACTTTGCCGTCGGGAGGGTCAAGTCGGAAACCGCTTCCTGGAGGTCCATAGTAGGCTCTACCTGGCCTCTCAAAACTTTGTCTATAGGGGTTTTCTGGTGTGCCCAGCTCATTCCCGGTATTCGTTTTGCCGTCCGACGTACCTATTTTGCTGGACTGGTTCTACTTTGCCATTTGAAGGGTCAGTCGGGTGGGAGGGTCAAATGGTCGAAAATAAAGTTTCTCAAAAGTGGTAAAATTTGATATCAAATGAAAGCCCTAAGTGAGCTGAGCAACTTTTGTCATAGAACTGCGTACCCAAAGTGGCTGTAGAGTGCTGTGGTGAGTTGGGGTGGGGACTTAGGCGATTTTGGGTCAAAAATAAAATTTTTCGAAAGTGGTAAAATTTGATATCAAATGAAAGCCCTAAGTGAGCTGAGCAACTTTTGTCATAGAACTGCATACCCAAAGTGGCTGTAGAGTGCTGTGGTGGGGTGGGGTGGGGACTTAGGCGATTTTGAGTCAAAAATAAAATTTTTCAAAAGTGGTAAAATTTGGTATATATCAGATGAAAGCCCTAAGTGAGCTGAGCAACTTTTGCGGTGTCGGATTTATGCCTTTCTCAACCGGAATTTAAAGGATAGACATAGGCCCAACACACATATTATCCCCTTTTGTGCGGAGCATTTTTGTTCATAGGTGTACCTTGAAAAATCCTTGGGGGACGGGGTAACCGAAATTAGGGTGGGTGGGGTCAGCCGTTTTGAGGTGGGGTGGGGTCCGGAAAAATCGAATTTGGGGGGGTGGGGTAAAAAATTTTTTGGTCAAAAATTTAGAAAAAATTCGCAAATTTGCTAAAAAGCGTTATTTCCAACTAAAAATCAAAAATGTTTCTTCATTTTTGCTCATTTATTCGAAAAAACTTGGATTTTTGGCAAAAATTTCGAATTTTTCCAAAAAATTTCGAATTTTTACTAATTTTGAGACAAAATTTTCAAAATTTTGAGGGTGGGGTCTGGCAAATTTGGGTGGGTGGGGTCTGGGATTTGGCCATTTGGGGGTGGGGTCTGCCTCCAAAATTTCGAGGGTGGGGTCGGCACTTTTCCATTTGGGGGGAGGGGTTCAATTGGTACACCTATGTTTTTGTTACTTGTATATTTCTAATTATATACATAGTTTTTACTTCCTAAATTTTTTGGACTGAGCCAGCTAGTTACATTCTCTATTTATACTTACTAATATCCAATAAAGTTTTGATTTCATCACAGTAACGCGAACAACTGCGCACAACCTAAAAATTAGCAAAATTAGATGGCCAAAAAATTGTGGTCGTTGAGGCTATTTGGCCTAAAGGTCAGCAACGAAATAAAAAAAACCCTGGAAAAAACCAACCCGCAAGTGGTGGGGGAAAAACCAACCCCCCCCCCCGTTTGGGCGATGGGGATGAGCTAGCGGGCTCAAAGTTGGCGTGCAAGTTGGCAGGGCCCATCCAACCTACCACACGGAATTTGCGCAAAATTGGACCATTTTTGAACATTTTTGGCATTTGAAAATTTTGGAATATTTTCGACCCCCCCAAAATTCAAAATTTGCCTATCTTTGAAGGCCTGTAGAAAATTTTCCATAGTAGTAAGATAATAACTTATAGTTCCTATGAGAACAACATGTGCTCTTTCGAAAAATGCCGGTCTCGTCTTCCTGCGATGCTAGGCTGCTTTTGCTGCCAAACTCCCAAAAATGGTTATTACATAGTTGCTGAAAAGTCATTCACATAGCAAGTGTAATGCGTTCTTTTGCGTGAACAGCTAAAAATTGCATTTGGACGTGGCAATTTTGTGCATGGGTGTAATTGGGGGTGGGTTTGGGGGGGGTAACCCCACCAGCTATTTTTCATTTTCCAAACCCCCCCAAAAATTTTTGGGCCCCCCCCGCGGGGGGGGGGGGGTAGTCGCGCCGAAGGCGCGAAACATTGGCCAAAATTGGGTATTTTTAGGGTAAATTCTGAAAATTTTTTCAAAAAAGTACAAATTTTTGGCTTAAAGTGTTTATTATTGCGAGATATATATACACGGTTTTATGGACTTTCTGGCTCAATATTGACCTTATTTTGCACTTAGAAACACGTTGCCAATCAAGTTTTCGAGTTTAAAACCCCTGTCTAATGCTGGCATTTTTTAGTGGGGGGGGGGTGAGGGGCCCCCCACTTTTCGGTTCCCCCTCCACTTTTCGGAGCCCTCCCCACTTTTCGGCAAGCCCCCACCCACTTTTTTGGGGGTCGCCCAAAAGTGTCAAAAAATTAGGTTTTTGAGGTCAAATTGTCAAAAATTTTCTCAATTTTTAACTAATTTATGGACTTCTAAGCTCATTTTAAGCTTAAAACCAGCGATTTTTTGCGTTTTTACCTTCAAAATGCTAAGTTTTCGCTAAAAATTTCGGTATATTTTACCTTTGGGTAGCCCCCCCCACTTTTCGGAAGCCCCCCTCCCACGTCCCCCTCCCTAGGGGGGGGGCAAAGCCCCCCCACTTTCAAAACCCTAAAAAATGCCAGTAATGTCAAAATTACTTCATGGTTGAATGTTTTTTGGCATTAGCAATGGCTGAAAATGCGATTTTTGACATAAAAATAGAAAAATGTTTTGGGAAGGTTTGGGGGGGGGCTCGTGGGGGGGGTCTAAACAGGGACTCCCCCAAAATTCCAGAGGAGGAGGGCCCCCAACCTAAATCCCAATTACTCCTATG
Organism: Trissonchulus latispiculum; assembly: GCA_030248195.1. NCBI lineage: Eukaryota > Metazoa > Nematoda > Enoplea > Enoplida > Ironidae > Trissonchulus > Trissonchulus latispiculum. The sequence continues at coordinate 78,896 of JASAND010022074.1, forward strand.
ATTTTGTGCTAGCAGGTAAAAACCTCATTTCGGCGGATCGGCTGTTGGCTTAGCTAAAGTGGTCAAAGAGTACTCTGGGACAAAGAAATACTCGAAAAAACACTGAAACAATATTTATTTTATTTTATTTCATCGACTTTAGAAAGATTTACAAATTTTTGCATTTTAACATAGAAACTGTCAAATTTGATGAAACCTAGCCAGTTGATGCTGCAAATTTTGATGTTTGATTTTCTCACTTTTTGTAAGGAATATCGCAAAAATAACTGCAGATATGAAGTCAGCGACGCCGATTTTACCTGTCGCAAGCGTAAAATCGCAAATATGAGTTACCCTGGCCGAATATTGGGGTTGGTTTTTTCTCATCGGTTGGTTTTTTCCCGCCATTACCTGGCTAATTAACCGCTAACTACTAATTAACGACAGGACCTAGAGAGGCGATTTATATACCAAAATGACAGTCCAGACAGGGCTTGATAAGAAAATAATTTATAGCCGGATTGCTCCACGGAGTAGTTCTGTAGAGTCCAAAAGGTGACTACCTTGGTTTTTTCCCCGACCTCTATAATATATACGTGTTTCTTGCAGTATTTAATAAACACTTCAAGACAAAAAGTAAGTATTTTTAGTGCAATATTTATGCAATATATTACATATGTTTTAGTGCAATATTTACGCTAAATATATATAGATATACGTACCCAAATTTTGGCCTTTTTCGCGCCCCCGGCGCAACCCCCCCCCCCCCTCCCTCACTGGCGGATCCAGGATTCGATGACGGGGGCGGTAAAAGTTTTTCATCTGGGGGGGGGGGACGGAGCCCCCCAGAACTTGAAGAAATTTTTTGTTTTTGCAATAATTCTTCCGGATATTTAATTCTTTTAATTTTGGAGAACTGACAAATTTTTTAAAATATATACACAAGTAACAAAAATGCTCCGCACAAAAGGGGATAATATGTGTGTTGGGCCTATGTCTGTCGTTTAAATTCCGGTTGAGAAAGCAAGTATATAAATCCGACACAGCAAGTTTGGGCGGGTGGTTCTATGGCGAAAGTTGTTCAGTTCGATGCGGGCCTTCATTTGACTCGAAATTTGACCACTTTTGAAAATTTTAATTTTTGACCCAAAATCGCCTAAGTCCCCACCTCACCCCACCACAGCCCTCTACAGCCACTTTAGGTACGCACTTCTATGACAAAAGTTGCTCAGTTCGATGCGGGCTTTCATTTGGTACCAAATGTGACCACTTTTGAAAATTTTAATTTTTGACCCAAAATCGCCTAAGTCCCCACCCTACCCCACCACAGCCCTCTACAGCCACTTTAGGTACGCACTTCTATGACAAAAGTTGCTCAGTTCGATGCGGACTTTCATTTGGTACCAAATTTGACCACTTTTGAAAACTTTCATTTTTGACCGAAAATCGCCTAAGTCCCCACCCCACCCCACCACAGCACTCTACAGCCACTTTGAGCATGCTGTTCTATGACAAAAGTTGCTCAGCTCGCTTAGGGCTTTCATTTGGTACCAAATTTGACCACTTTTGAAAACTTTCATTTTTGACCGAAAATCGCCGAAGTCCCCACCCCACCCCCACCACAGCACTCTACAGCCACTTTGAGCATGCAGTTCTATGACAAAAGTTGCTCAGCTCGCTTAGGGCTTTCATTTGGTACCAAATTTGACCACTTTTGAAAAATTTTATTTTCGACCACTTGACCCCCCACCCGACTGACCCTTCAAACGGCAAAGTGGAACCAGCCCAGCAAAATAGGTACGTCTGCGGGCAAAACGGATACCGGGAATGAGCTGGGCACACCAGAAAACCCCTATAGACAAAGTTTTGAGAGGCCAGGTAGAGCCTACTATGGACCTCCAGGAAGCGGTTTCCGACTTGACCCTCCAGACGGCAAAGTGGAACCAGCACAGCAAGATGGGTGGGTCTGACGGTAAAACTGACTGCGGGAATCGATTCTCCGTGCCAGAAAACCATTGTATGGAAGATTTGAGCGTTCAAAGTTAAATAGATAGCGAGAAATTTCGATTTTTAATTTTTCGAATTTTCGCCATCTTTGACGGGCCACTGTGGTCGCTAGGGAAGTGATAGAGAAACGCAACCTGGACCGTTAGTTAGTTCAATATATGTAATTTCTGAATATAAAAAGAAATCAGCTCCAGCTCGTAACGTTCGACCTGAGCGACGACCACAAAAATGGTCACTTTTCGCTATGAGCCGACTTTGCGGCGCCACTGCGGCGCTGTGGCGCAGCTGCGGCGCAAAAAAAGTTGTGATTCTTAAATTCTTTAGAGGGTACTACTAGACCCCATAGCCCTTTAGGTTGGCCCACCGCTGCAGATCACGTGAAAGCGGCGAACATTATGTACAATACAACCATCAAATAGGAGAAACCGGAAAAAAACATCGCCGCCATAACCGGTCCGGGGCGCAACTTTTTAACGGTAAGTGATACGGGGCTGAAACTTCACAGACATACTAAACTCGATGTGCTCTACAATTTGCGCATGAAATCTGCGCAGGATCTGCGCAGGATTTTGCGCAGCTTCTGTGCAGCTTATTTTACACTGTCTCCAGCCACTTTTCACACATATGCCGCGACCCCTATGATACAACACATTTTTAGGCAAATAGTAATTTTTTCTGAACAATCGGTTGCATTTCAAGTTTTTTCTTCATAAATGCCATAAATATGCCGTTTAAAATTAAAAAACTCGAGCTGAAGGCGTGAAATTTTTTGGTTTTTTACCTTTTCCCCTGTTTTCTCCTTAATTTCCCCCACCTTCGAATCGCGACGACGGGGGGGACGTAAACACCACCCCCTGGATCCTCCTGCTCTTTCCCAATTTTTGGGGGATTGTGGCAAAAAGAGCTGGGGCTACCCTACCTTACACCTATGGGTGCCCTATGATGATCAAATATATAGATATGATCATAGGTAAAAGTTTCAAGACTGGACGCTTATTTCTACGATGTGGGGACTGGCTTGCTGTAGATAAGAGGACATTTAAATTTTTGAATTTAAATATTATTTCATTTAATCTGTTATGAATTATATAATATATACGTATAATTATTTTGATCTATTGTGATGCCGTTTCATTTTTAAGGTTAAGTGTTGGCATTTCTTGCCACGGGACTTGTTAAATTCTGGGTCACAAAGTATCACCCATACTTTCCCATGAGCTTCCTTAGGCTGATAGCCCAGGGTTATGTATATACGTACGATTTATCTGTACCATTTCATATCCCACCGCCCAAGAGATGCCTGATCCACTACGTACATATGTTCGTTTAGTTCGCGATCTTCGCAAAAAATTAACTTTGTTTTGAGCCTTAAACTTTATGTATTTATATATATAAATTATCTTTAGGGTCAATATGGGAAGCAGATGCGGCATTCTTTTTCCTGTTGGTAATTGTTCCTAGTTTAATCAGCGAATATTATGATGGATCAATAAACAACCTATAGAGCCTTGCCATTTGGCTGGGGGCTTCTAGCCCCTTAACCTTGGCCAATTTATTTTGTTACTTTTGCAAGACTTTTAAACTTATAGTGCTACTACACCGTTTGTGTAAGAATAACTGCTTTGGATTACAACTAATTTGTACCCTTTCCCGTTTTTGTGGAATTGATTTGGTTCCTTTAAATCCCAATTGTATTCATTCTATATTTCTGGTATATACGTACGTATAAACGGACTTGATTTGCGTGGTTTGGTAGACAATAGCCCTATCAAAGGGTGCTGGCCTTTGCTTTGCAAAGGAAAAGCGGCCAAAGGACTTTGGATCCTTGAAATTTGAAGCAGGCCTTCTTTTATGCGCATAAAGCTGGCCTCTGCTTCCGTGACACAGACTTTCACCATTTCTGCCACATGTAAATCAACGTCAACCACTAATAACTGTTGTTGTTAGGGGTGTAATCTACATTTGGTCATCGTTTGTCCAAAAGGTCCCCTCCCCTCCCCCTCCTCCACCCCCCTTCCCGCCCCTCCCTTTCCCCCATCATTCCCAATTGATAAGTGTTCCATTTCTATACATTAGTTCAAGATCCCTTCTTCAACCCTGTCCCCCTATTCACCAGGTGCTGACTTCAAATTGGAGACTGTACCAGTCGCTGGTCCCAGCGATACGACCCCTTCTATTCCTGTTTGGATTGGATTGGTGGGTGCCGTTTCGCCCTTATTTTCTTCCACAGGTGGTGGTGGTGGTGGTGGTACGGTTGAGGCGACAGCAGCCTTGGAAGGCGACCCCGGCAGCAAGGTCATTCCAGGGACGTCTGCAACTTCCATACTCATGTCCTGCGGTGGTTCCGGATCATCTGGGCGTCGACGTAAGCGTCACAGCAGTGCTTTCACGGAAATTGTGAGCCGAGGGGCTCCGGCTGCTGGGTCTGGGCTGCGCTGTGGCACCTCTCTGATGGCTCCCCACTATCCCGGCTACGCCCCCTGGTCCTCCCGGTCCACCCCAACACTACAGCTGAGGCCATCTCCAACCACTCAACACCAGCGCCAGATTGTCTGGGATAGTCCCTTTCTCAGCAATCAAGGCCCAACGGCCAGGGGTGCACGACCTTCCCTGTCCGTGATTCTGAGCCCTGGCACGATGCTGACCAAATCTGGAACGCGACGTCGGTCCTCAGCGTCAGGAGCTGCCGCTGCCTGTCTACCGGAGGTGGCTGAGTTTGTGGTTTGGCTGGAGGAGGTTTTGGATGAGCTGGGCCTGGACGGGATTCTGTATGGACGCTGCATTATGAGCATTCTTCGACAGCCAGGCGACAGTGTTCAAGGTTTGTTTTCGTTCTTTTTCCCCATCTTCCGTTTAGCCCACAGAGAAATTCCATCTTTGTTAAATTTAGCCCCTAACTGTGACCCTGTTCCAGTCCTAATTCGGTTTGTATTAA
>JASAND010022076.1:0-30145 GCA_030248195.1 Trissonchulus latispiculum
GGGAACCGGGGGAATCCCCCTATTATGTGATACATGGGCGGGACCCGCGGTTGTTTTCGGAAAATTTTCTAACACACCTGACCTAAGGTTCGTGACTTCCTTCTGACATATCTTGATGAAGTACCAGACCGATTGCGCTATACACGGAGAATTCTGAAGCAGCATATGGAGGCTATCCTCAAAAAGCGGAAGGCCACATATGATGCTAAAGTCAAGATCGTCCAGTATAAAAAAGATATGTTGGTTTGGAAGGATGTTTCCCGAGCCAATATTCCGAAAGGCCAGAGTCGCAAATATTTACCTGTTTTTGAAGGGCCATACCGGGTTCTCAAGGTATTGTCCCCTACGAACTGCCAAATTCAGTCTACTTTACGGAATAATGCCCCTCCGGAAAATATCCAAGTAAACCGGTTGAAACCTTTCGTGGCGGAAAATCAGCCCGCCTCATGAGCTTGTGGGTATTTTTTGGTTTTATTTTCATTTTAGTATGTACGTATGTTGTCCCGGCTATATCCGTCCTATGATCTCAGCTTTTTGTATTATAATAAAAATGTTTTACTCACTTTTCCTTTTCAATTCACTTTTTGTTTTAACATTTATTTGTCTTAACCTTTTTGTTTGTGTTTATTTTCAGAGGGTTTACGTATTTTTTGTGTGTGCTTGACGGTGGGCACCTTGAGAGGTCTACATCTAGTTATTGTGAGTTTACAATATTTTTGCAAATTTTGAAGTTCCGCGGTTATTATTTCGGAATATTTAAATTTTTCTACCTTTAGATTAAAGTTATTCTGGTAAAGTTCTTTTCTCCCTTGATTAAATTGGTTGGGTGTGAAAACAACACTGAATCTTTCTACGTTCAAGTTTGGTTTTTTGTTCCCTTTTTCCACGATCTTTTTACCGTACTTTCTTTAGAATAAATTAGTTTCTTCGACCAGTTGTGAAATTCCTTGACTTGATGTTGACACCTCTGCACGTATTTTCAGGGTGCCAGTGATTTCCTTGGTGCTGGCTATCATCTGGAATAGTTGGAGGTATCTATATACGTATTTTGTTGTACACGCACTTTTATCGTAATTGTGGAATCTGTTCATCTACAGGTGGAGTAATATTCCCAAAGACTTTTAAATTTGTAAATATGCCTAAAGTCTGGAGCAAATTTCAAAATTTTCTTGAAGTACCAAAACCTAAATTTTCGAAACCTCTCACTCCGCCTCCTGAATTGTCGGAACCGGTGCTCCCTAAAAAGTCCGCTCGGCAGCTCCTTCAAGAAACCATAACTGTCTTGGAGGCTCGTCGACAAGCGGAAAAAGAACAGCAAGAACGGCAAGAGAGACAGCGTAGGATGGACCAGCGAATCTTGCGTTGTTTCTATAATGACCCGACAGCTCTACCTTTACCTATGCGAGTAGAGCCATATGTTTAATAAGACCTCGGAGTGGTTTTTTGTCGAATATAACTCCTTATTTCACGCGGTTGTAGAAAGGGGGGATAGTGTACCCGTTCCGAGTCGAATTTCGCCTCGGACAGCGGATAACCCTACTTATGAGATAGCATATCGGGAGTACGTTTCCTTGTTTCACGTGGCCACTGACACGGAATAATACGCACTTTTTGTTTTCACATTTGTGTATATCTATATTTTTGTGTATCTTGTATTTGTGTATCCTCTTCGGAGTTTATGTTTCGCACAGTGGGGGGGGGGTGTCTACCCTACGTCCATCTGTAGTGGGGAGCGGGGGTGGTCTGCTGGGCCCGGTGCCGGGCTGGGTGCACCCTCCGCGGGCTCGTTTACCGGCTCCTAGTGCGCCGGTTTTGCAGCCTGTGGGGATGCCCCCGGTTGGTCCGGCCCCGCGCCCAGTACGTCCCCCCGCCGCCTCCATGGGCCTTATGGTTTACCCTGATGCTTCGGCAGAAGGTTACCGCGCTTATTATATGGACGCTGTGCTTGTCAGAGGCTTGATCGAGACGGTCCAGAATTCGGGTGGGTCTAATTTGTTATATCCTGTGCAGGGACAGCCGGTGGGTGCAGTGGAGGAGGCCATGCTGCAACAGCCGCAGGCACCTCCAGCTCCTGAGACGCCTGCTGTTCCTCCGCAGCCAACATCTTCTGTTGGGACCGCGAGTGAACGAGCTCAGCTTACTGTTGAGACATCGGCCTTACAAACATCGTCGGGCCAAGAATCGCTGCCCCAGCCCTCGGTGCTGGTGGCCGAACTGTCACGCATTTGGTCTTTGCCGGACCAACCGACTCTTTCAACTCAGCAGCCGGGGTGGCCTGAAGTGTTGCGCACAGCACCACGGTTGGAGGAGCCGCTACCACGGATTGGTAACTATACGGGTGTTGCCCGTCTCTACTTCTCTGATGCCTTTTGGCAGCGTATTCCCCAGGTGGAGTCGTCGCATCAGTTTGAGTTGCTGACCCAGTACGGGTTTCCGGTGGCTCTTCTGACGCAAAGGCTCGCGCGGGGTCCCCCGTGGACCGCCTTTGAGGTGGCTTTTCAGGTTATGGCTGAAGGCGATATGCAGGTGGTGGACCTCCTGAAGGTGTTGTTTCCGCGGGAGTTCCTTCCCCGTTTCGGAGGGGATGGATCTCTCCTGGGGTCGGGTTCTCTCGACCCCTGGAGAGAACCGGCTCGGAAGCGCCGCGCCCGTCCCGTTCGGTTTCGGTGGGGGCAGCCCCGTGTAATGCAGCGCCTTTGGGGGTTCCCCGGTCTGTTCCTCAGCCGCGGACGTCCTCTCGGGTAGAGGCTGTTCAGGGTGAACCCCCAGCGATGGAGGTTCCCCCCTATGTTTTGCCACCTCCGCCTGCAGTCATCCTCAACGACTCTATTGTCTGGCCTCTCGGCCATATACTGTCGAGTTTGCAGTGTGTGTCTATGATTTAGAAAACTGGTATATACCAAATGTATATGCCACTTAATTCAACTTTAAAGGGGAGAACTTTAGCTGCTTAAAGTGTTCACATATATATAGCAAGGTTCACAAAAAATCACCCCGAAAATTCACAAAAAAATCACCCACCTAGACGGCTAACAACAAGCCGCAGCCGGAAAATTTTTTGCATGGTAATAGCCACAAGTCCCAACCCTAACATATATAAGTTTGGCTGCCGAGGTCCAACTCCTCCGACTAGGGTGCCCAAAATAGTCGACCCACCCAAAATCGGACCCTCGGACAACTCCGGACCAAAATTGAAATTTTTGCTGGTACTCACTATGGACTTTGCGCAGGTACCCCATATTATGCATGTGACATGCCTCAACTCTAAGCTACCCAACCATATATTGGAGTCCCTGTCATGTCCTCTGGCGTCGCCACCGGCGGGTGATTTTTTTTTGTGAACAAGTTCACAAAAAGAAAAAATCACTATCAACTATTTATAAAATGCCTCTGGGGCAACCGCTAGGGTAAAAAAAAAAAAAAAAAAAAACTAATGCCAAATTCGAGCTCAGCTACCCGGAAAAACCTATATAGAGCATGTTTTAGGTACCTCAACCCCCCTTCTGACAGACGGTCCGGCCGATGGACCCGGCCCGGACCCTCCGGACCCAGGGGGTGGTCAGGATCACCTATCTGGGCAAACGCTACCTAAAAACTAATGCCAAATTTGAATTCTACGCACCGAAAAACCTATATAGGCGAGTTTTTAGGCTTCTGGGGCCTTGAAATAAAATTTTTGGTCAGTCACGTGACCCCGACCCAGGTCACGTGACCCTAGGCCAAGTCACGTGACCATTCCAGATTCGAAATTACTCCGCCAAATTGTTTGTTCTGTGCTTACTAGAGCAATAGAACACAAAATAAGTGGATTCCTAGCTTCCTGGTATCAATAATAAAGGTCAAGCACATTGGCCTGGGTAGCCACTTTGGACCCGGGGGCCGAGAACCAAAATTCGAAGTTCAGCCTGTGCAAAAAAAACTTTGGGGTCCAAATTTTTTTACATAATAACACTATGGACTATGCTCTATTTATGCATGAAAAGAAAAATTTCCTAGCTATATCCTGAGATCAGATCCGGTGGTGATTTTTTTGTGAACAAGTGATTTTTTTTGTGAATTCGTTCACAAAAAAAAATCACAAAAATTTTTTATTACTCACGCTACATGAGGGCTACCGGCATAAAATTTGCACCATATGTAGAGGGGGTCACTGCCGTTCCATACGTACCAAAAGTTTTTCGATCGGACTTCATTTGCGAAATTGCCAGCAAAATTTCGATTTTTGATTTTTTTTGTGAACCTTGCTATACCTTAAATACAGTGTTTGAGCTAGTGAAATTAGATTCAGACAGGATACCTATAACCAAACATTATATGAAGCTAATGACATTACGCAAGACGGTGAGGATTTTTTCAGACTTGGGATTGGGAATAAAAGTAGAGAGTCTGTAGGCAAGATGGTAAGAGGTCGTCGTGATGTCAAGCCGTTGAAACCACGGCAGCGAGCGTCAATATGAGCCCAAGAGAAACGTGGCGGCTCATATTAGCCAGTTACAGCTTGTCCTTTACCGATTTAGATGCTGGCTCATATTAGACGTTTTAAATCTTGTCCTTGACATATTTAAATGTTGACCATCATAGCTCATATTGCATTTTACATGCGACTGCAAGGAGCATTTTTCCTACTTGTATATATATATATTTAAGTGGTTGCTATTTTTTAAAGTCTTGGTTCAGCGCCCCAGACCCGTCGTTGCAAAGTTAGGTGAGTTTGCAAATTTATTCAGGCATTTAGTTCTGGCATCTTATAATCAGCAGCTGTGAACATTGTAGAAAGGTCATGCAATTCAAATTAAAATATAAATAAAAGTATAAATATTAAAATAAAATAAATTCAAAACAGGAATTTTATGCTAAATTTTAGCATTTTTCGTGCTATGCGCACTTTTTTAGCAAATTGCGCAAAACGTTTTGGGGCACTGCGCAGAAGAGCGCAAAAGTGTCCGAGCAAAAAAAACACTGGAATCGAGCATCAAAAATTGTTCGCTTTCGCCAGATGGACAAGATTTCGAAATTGCCGTACAACCACGCTGGGAGGCGGAGTCCCCCAGAAGTTGAGAAAATTTTAAAATTATGAAAAAATCCGCAATGAACTTTAAAAAGATTTATATAAATAAAAGTTGAGAATATTTTGAAATTATGAACAATCTATAATGGCAACCTTTATTAAAAGTAGGGATGCACCGGGGCCTGGCCCCGTCACCGGGGCCAGGCCCCGGTAGTCAGGCCCCGGCCCCGGCACCGGGGCCAGGCCCCGGTAGTCAGGCCCCGGCCCCGGTAGTCAGGCCCCGGACCCGGTGGTCAGGCCCCGGTACCTACCGGGGCCAAAAATTAGCAAACTTTTGTAAATTTTTGACATTTTTGACCAAAATTTTGAATTTTCGAAAGTCAAAAAGTGTTATAAATCGTTTGTTTTCGCGCTGACATGAATGAAAACAACTATAGTAACGTTTGTATGTCACACATTTTTGCAAAATTTAAATTTTTAAGAAAATTTTTGAAAATTTTCGATTTGGACCCCCAATTTCTAGGCCCCGGCCCCGGCCCCGGTAGTGGCGGACCCCGGTGCATCTCTAATTAAAAGATTTGAAATATATATATATACACTGTGTACGTATCGAAATGAAATGCGTTTGGAACGCAACAAATTTAAAGAAATTAAGCCATAAAAGCGCCGCAGGTGCGACAAACTGAACGAAATTAAGCCATAAAAGCGCCGCAGGTGCGGAAAACTGAACGAAATTGAGGCAGAAAAGCGCCGCAGGCGAGAAAAATTTTCATAATTTGTAATTTTATGTTAAAAAAGTTGCTATTGAAAGGTTTAAAACGCTGAAATAAGGGTAAATTAAGCAAAAATGAACTCAATTTCGCGCCGAAGGCGCGAAAATTTTTGGAATGTTATGTCCGCGCTACGTGCGGACACTAAAATTTTTCCTTTACGTCTGGTTTCGGGGAGGGGGGGGGCGGCCGCCCCCCCTGAGTGCGCCCCTGGTTGCAGACCACACCATGGACTCGCTTCCGCCACGGATGAAGTTGGCGAAAGATTTTGCAAACTTCGAGAAATACTTTTCTCGCGAAGTTTAGGGGTTTTCTGACTAAACATTGATAGAAGATTTTTAAAATCCCGTTTAGACTCATGATTTTTTGCACTCGTGATGTTTGCTAAACTAAAGTTTAGCGAAGTTCGCATGATTTTAGAAAAATTCTACAAGATCTAAGCGAAGCTTAAAGAAACTTCGCGAACGGGGTTTATTTTAGACGAAAAATGGAGGTGGGAACTTACTACTGGGGGAGGTCCAAAAGTGGGGGGGGGGGGGTAAAATGGGCTAAAATGCTAAAAATATACAGTAAAAATTAGAGATGCACTGGGCCGCCACTTCCGGGGCCGGGGCCGGGACCTCATCGTGACCCCGGCCACCCCCACCCCCCACCCCAGTAAAGGGAATGCAAAATTCTGGGGGGCGTGCGGGCAAAAAGTCGGGGGGTCTGGGGGGGGGGGGGTGGAGCCCCCCGGAAGCTGAGAAATTTTTCTATTTTGTGACCTTCGTGAAATTTTTACAGAGCATTCGTTGAAATTATATACACTAATAGTTAAGGAGCAGTACTTCTTCGTGCACCCAAATGATGCAGAAGGAGGTCGAAGTAGACGAAATAGGATAATTGGTACAAGAACCAAAAATGCTCCTTCGTCGCATGTAACATATGAGTACTCTCAGGCAGGTTGTACAAACACGGAAACTAGCCTGTAAAATGCATATGAGTGACGTTGAGGTTGTAAATTAAGGAAAACAAGTTGCAACGGCTTAACATATGAGCCTGTCCTACAACGAGGCTCATATTGGCGTATGTCATAATATAATTTGTCGAAATTGGACCTCCATATAAATAGCACGTAAAGTTTTTCATTACAAAATTGTCCTTCACACATCTTGTCGCTAAGACATTATACTGTGCATACGCACATGGGCGTATCCAGGGGGAGGGTTTTGGGGGTTGAAACCCCCTCCTTTTGGGTTAACTTTTATGAATACTCTATTACAAAAAGTGCAAATTTTTGTCAAAACCCCCTCCTTTTCAGTAAATTTTAGTTAAAACCCCCTCCTTTTCAAAATCCTGGATACGCCCCTGCATACGCATTATACGGCATGCCACTCTGCGCTCTGACTCAGAGCCATGTGGGGAAAGCATTATGTATGTGAGAGTAGTGTCTCATAGTGTTCCGAGAATATATACAGTAGGTGTACTATAGTGCTTCCGGAAATAGTAGGTGCCACGGTGTTTCGGGAAACACCAGCTTGCATATGTACAGTTAAACTTGAGGTGTCGCAGTTCACTTCGTTCTGTCCATTTCTTTCAAGCCACAATGTTAACATGTTATGTCTATTCATTCGTTTTTTCTTTAATATGATGACCTGATGATCTTTAAGAAGGCTGCACTGTGACGCCAATATGAGCCTCGTTGTAGGACAGGCTCATATGTTAAGCCGTTGCAACTTGTTTTCCTTAATTTACAACCTCAACGTCACTCAAATGCATTTTACAGGCTAGTTTCCGTGTTTGTACAACCAGCCTGAGAGTACTCATATGTATTTTACATGCGACGAAGGAGCATTTTTGGTTCTTGTTTTCCATTCTTTTACATATGTATGCGCAAAAAAGAACCAACATAATATATTTCCGAAACAATGCGCAAGCAGATACTATTTTGACCACTTTTGGAAAATTTCATATTTGACCCAAAATCGCTTACGTCCGCACCCCACCCCACCACAGCACTCTACAGCCACTTTGAGCATGCAATTCTATGACAAAAGTTGTTCAGCTCACTTAGGGCTTTCATTTGGTACCAAATTTGACCACTCTTGAAAAATTTCATTTTTGACCGAAAATCGCCTAAGTCCCCACCCCACCCCACCACAGCACGCTACAGCCACTTTGAGCATGCAATTCTATGACAAAAGTTGCTCACCTCACTTAGGGCTTTCATTTGGTACCAAATTTGACCACTCTTGAAAAATTTCATTTTTGACCGAAAATCGCCTAAGTCCCCACCCCACCCCACCGCAGCACTCTACAGCCACTTTGAGCATGCAATTCTATGACAAAAGTTGCTCAGCTCACTTAGGGCTTTCATTTGGTACCAAATTTGACCACTCTTGAAAAATTTCATTTTTGACAGAAAATCAGCCTAAGTCCCCACCCCACTACGCAGCACACTCACAGCCACTTTGGGCATGCAATTCTATGACAAAAGTTGCTCACCTCATACGAGCTTTCATTTGGTACCAAATTTGACCACTCTTGAAAAATTTCATTTTTGACCGAAAATCGCCTAAGTCCCCACCCCACCCCACCACCACGCTAGCATGAACATGCAATTCTACAGTGCGTGCCAAAATAAATTAGCAGTCGTTTCACTTACAATTTCCTGTATGGCTGTCACTGACATAGGTGGCAATTCTATGACAAAAGTTATATCGTGAATGTCAATTTATATTAACCATCACTCACTTTTGTCAGACACTGTCAGTGAGCTATTTTAGCTGGCGTACTGTGTGACAAAAGTTACTCACCTCACCGGGCTTTCATTTGGTACCAAATTTGACCACTCTTGAAAAATTTCATTTTTGACCGAAAATCGCCTAAGTCCCCACCCCACCCCACCGCAGCACTCTAGAGCCACTTTGAGCATGCAATTCTATGACAAAAAGTTGCTCAGCTCACTTAGGGCTTTCATTTGGTACCAAATTTGACCACTTTTGAAAATTTCATTTTGGACCACCTGACCCCTTACCGACCTGACCCCTCTGACGGTCAAGTGGAGCTCTGGCCCAGCAAAATGGGTGCGTTGTACAACAAAACGGACACCGGAAATGAGCTGGGCGCACCAGAAAACCCCTATAGAGAAAGTTTTGAGAGGCAAGTAGAGCCTAAGTATGGACCTCCAGGAAACGGTTGCCGACATGACCCTCCAGACGACAAAGTGGAACCAGCCCAGCAAGATGGATGGGTCGGACGGCAAAACGGACACCGGATATGAGCTGGGCGCACCAGAAAACCCCTATAGAGAAAGTTTTGAGAGGCCAAGTAGAGCCTAGTATGGGCCTCCAGGTAGCGGTTGCCGACATGACCCTCCAGACGGCAAAGTGGAACCAGCCCAGCAACTTGGGTCAGTCGGGCATCAAAATTGATAGCGGGAATCGAGTCTCCGTCCGCAAAAACCTTTGTATGCAAGATTTGAGGCTTCCTGGTCGCAAAATAAGCGAAATAAAACTAAGTTCAAAGTTGGACCCAAAATTCCTGTAACTTTGGCAGGCCAGTACCCAAAAATTACGCTCAGGGCCGGAAAATCATATAGCAATTGAACGACCCTGATATGTGTCCTATTCAGCCATATAGGCAGTATTGCCCCATATGTTGCCCAGTCTGACTTATTACGGCGCCTTTGAAGCATACTTTTTAGCCATTTTAGCGTTTTGGCCGACTTTGGCCCCCCGCCAAAAATTTTTTCCGGCTCTGGGAGGCATAAAAACTAGCCTATCGGCTTATTTTTGTTGCGTACTCCAAGAATATATATGGTTTTCATAGGCAAAAATTTTTCTATCTGTTGTTATTAAAGCTACAAAACCCCCTTACCAGACGTCAAAGCGGAGAACCGGAAAAAAAAACATCACTCTCGTAAGCGATTTTTGGCGCAACTTTTTAACGGAAAGTGGTACGGGGATGAAACTTGGCCAATATACTAAACTCGACACGTACAATTTTTTGCGCACATAATCTGCGCAGGATCTGCGCAGGAATCTGCGCAGCCTTGTTTTACACGGTCATTTGACCATTTTCACTCATATTATAGGGGTCGCTACCGCGACCCCTATGATATATACTCATTTCTTAGTGCGAAACACGTATATATTATAATGGTATTATACACGTATTTCGCGCCGAAGGCGCGATAAACGTGTACAATTTGCGATTATAATTACCGAATTTTTTGAAAAATAGGTGTTTTACACATGGCAGGAAAAAATTCCTAGGGGGCAACTCAATTTCGGGGGGGTTTCCCCCATCCCCCCCTGGCTACGCGTATGTGACTGAGTACGTACTTTTTTACTTTTTAGGTAGAGCTAATAATTCCAAGCCTCACAGTGGAGTGTTCAATCCAAAACTTAAAGCGTCTGGATTTGTTTACTTTACGAAGTGAGTTAACTACGAAAACCACAGACCATGTCTAGTAGAGCCGACATGGTGTACAGAACTCATCTTTAGTTTGCTTTAAAGTATCGTCTGCTGAAAATATCTGATTCCTGTACTCAGTACTGGAACCTTTGTAAGCGTTTGTGTAACTGTGAAAGTCCTGTGGGGCTTTTAAATAATACGTATCTATGAGATGCACGGGGCCGCCACTACAGGGGCCGGGGCCTCATCGTGGCCCCGGCCGGGGCCGTTTTCTTGAAAATTTAAATTTTGCAATAATTTTTGATATACAAACGTTACTATCGTTGTTTTCATTCATATCAGCGGGAAAACAAACTATTTGTAACACTTTTTGACTTTCTAAAATTCAAAATTTTGGTCAAAAATGTCAAAAATTTACAAAATTTTGCTAATTTTTGGCCCCGGTCGGTACCGGGGCGGGGCCTGACCACCGGGGCCGGGGTCAGGCCCCGGTGCATCCCTAATATATATATATGGTAAAAACTGCTTATATGCGTGCAGAAACATGAAATAACGCAACTTCTAACACATTGGGTATATAATTTTGGGGTGACCGGGAAAAAGGAAAAATATGGATAAAATAGAAAAAACGGAAAGTTTTTTCCGGCATCTTTTTTCGGAAAAATCAACCCTAGGGTGATCTGGCTAATTTCTTTCGGACTTTTCTAAGTTTAGCGAAACGGTAACACAAACGTACCATCCCTTTGGGTCCTAAAGTACTTTTGACGACGTCACCAATAGCAATGGCACCGACAAACGACGAAAGCCGCGCAGTTTCTCCCTTCTCCTCTTGAGCGTCTTCTTTAAGTAGATTCAGAATCATGGTGCTAAGTGTTGATTACGTATATATATAACTAATACGTAAATCTGAAAAAGAAGACTATATACTAGAATCTGGGCCAAAGTTGGGGGAGAAGATCAAATGTTGGGGGAATTAATGCCCTAAAATGCTAAAAATACGGAAGACATATATATAGCACTGTTGAAAAAACTTGGGTACAGTACAGTTTTTGGTAAAAATTCCCGATTTTTGAGATCCCCAAGCCAGATCTGGACTCTTTACTCTCTCTCCTCCCCATAGGTGTACCAGGGACCTATACAGTTTGCCTCCTGTGAGACCCCCCCCCACGGAGAGGCCAAACCCTTCCTGTCCTACCCGACATCAACTACTCCCCCCCAAGCCGAGCTCAAACCACAGGTGTAACGGGGATTTGGGGCGGGGGCCCCCTCCTCCCCCGAAATTTTGGGGGGGGCCCCCATTTTTAGACCCCCCCAACCCCCACCCCAAACCTCCCCCAAAAAATTTTTCAATTTTTATGCCAAAAATGGCATTTTCAGCCACGGCTAATGCCGAAAAACATGAAAGCATTAAGTAATTTTGACATTAGACAGTGTTTTTAAACTCGAAAACTTGATTGCCAACATGTTTCTGAGTCCAGAATAAGGTCAATAATATTGAGTTTAGAAGTCCATAAAACCGTTATAATCGTGTATTTCTCGCGATAATATATAAACACGTTAAGCCAAAAATTTGGACTTTTGTGAAAAATTTTTCAATATTTACCCTAAAAGGCCAAAATTTTGGCCGTTTTTCGCGCCGTCGGCGCGCGACTACCCCCCCCCCCCAGTTGGGGAGGGGGGCCGGGGGCCCCCAAAAATTTCTGGGGGGGTTTGGAAAAATGGCTGTGGGGGGGTAAACCACTCCCCAATTACACCTATGGCTCAAACCCCCTCTCCCCCCCTTAAATTGGGTCCAAACGAAGTCAAAAGTGCAAATTTTTTGAAAACATTTTTTGCAATACCTGAAAATTTTTGAAAAAAAAGTCGAAAAAATAGCTATAAACCAGCTATAAACTGCTAAAGATGGTTATTTATAGCAATTGAAAGGTAATATACGCAATTAAAAACCACAATCTGGGCTAACTTATGTTGAAGAATGTAGTCTAACCAGATCTAAGAAACACTGGGTTTTTGTTGATCTTTGATCCAGTACGATATGTATTACTCATCATTACGACTGCCTAGTAAACGAACTGCTTTTAGTACTAAAGTGTTATATATGTGTCCTCATAAACATTAACCAACAGGTTATGGGCCCAGAAAGCGCGGAGCGGCAGCGGGCAAGTCTTTAGTGTCTTTTGAAAGTTATCCAACACGATAGATAGACCTGAAATCATTGTTTCACCGGGGGGGGGGCGTGGTCGATACCGATAGGATACCCCCCAAAATCCGGCCAACTTACCTCCTACAGAAACCCCCCAAATTTGGACCTCAGGAAATCTAGAAAGTGGCCTAAAATGCAAAATTTTCGGTGAAACTATATATATATATGCCTGAAATCCATAGGTGTGGCTGGGAAAAAAACTGGGGGGGGGTTACCGATGGAGGGTGGGCGTGGGGGTCCCCCCCTAAATTTTCGATTTTATGCCACTTTTGGCCACTTTATGGCCAAAAATCTGGGGAGGTAGCAAAAATCTGAAAATCTGGGGTCGGGGGGGGGCGCAAAAATTTTTCTTTTTGGCGGGGGGGGGGGTTCCCCCACCCCACCCCCAACACATCTATGCTGAAATCCATGGATAATAATCTTGCCAGAAATACCTTTTTTTACTGTTTTTGGCTCTAGTAAACTTTTCTGTGGTGTGTGTGGGCCGGGCCTTTCCACTCTCCCCCGCAAATATATATATTCCTGTTTATGTCTAAAATCCTAATGGCATCCGCCCTCTATATATATATATATATATATATATATATATATATATATAATCCCAAAAAAAACAAAATTTCGAAATAATTTTAAATACGTACCATATATATATATATATATATATATATATATATATATATATATATATATATATATATATATATATATATATATATATATATATATATATATATAGTGGTATACGTATATAACTGAATGCAGTTTAAAGACTAAGATCAAGATTGTCAGTTAAGTTCAAATCTGTTCTTATACATAACATTGTAATCGTCGTACCTGACAGCCAGCAATCGTAATCCACTGAATTTCTGCGTCGTTAAGTGTTGATGAATTATAAAAAGTTGTGTACTCAGGAAAGTAAATAGAGAGAAAGCATTGAAAAAATTCAAAAGATAACCAAAACACGGGTATATATACGAAAACACCAACGTGCTGAGAAAGGAAACGTAACAATATTTTTAATTTTAGGGCACGTGGAAAACCATGGTAAAACTATAGTAAGACTTATAGCGTAGTTTTACCACTTTTACCATAACGTAAATTTGTGGTAAAAACAACGTAAACCGTTTACCACTATTTTTCGGTGAGATATATATAAACGTGGTAAAACCGAGGTAATTTGTTTTCCATGTTTTTACAACATGGTAAAAACGTTTAATGGGCGTAGTAAAAATGTATCATGTATTTACAACGTTGTAAATTTAATGTAAACATTAATTTAGTGCTAATTTACCACAATTTTACAACATAAGTTCTCCCTGTGCTTTGGGTCTGGGGGGGGGGGTAAATCTTGGCTGACCTCCAAAATGTGATGGGGGTATATACCCCCCCAACCCCCCCCCCAGAATTCGGACCTCAGAAATTTCGAAAAATGGCCAAAAAATGCAAAATTTTCTGTAATTTAGCCCTTTTTTCATCAAAATAAAGCTTGTTCTTAAGGTTTTAGGTGTTTTTGCACCGTTTTAAAGCGATTTTAGGTCACAATTTTAGAAAAATTTTTCAAAAAATGACCATTTTCGACCAAATTTAGCTAACTGTTTGGGTCCAAAAATCGTTGGAGGGGGTTCGGGGGGGTAGCCAAAAGTTGGGGGAGGGTAAGTCAAAAAATCTGGGGGGGGGGGGGTAAATTTGGTCAAAAATTTTGGGGGGATCAGGGACCCCCCCCCAAACCCCCCCCCAAAGGAAACTATGTTGTCCAGGCACAGGGAGAACTTTTCATGGGAAAACAGTAGTAAAATAAATTGTAAAAATGTGGTAAAATAGTGGTTCTTAGCCATTGGGCATTTATGACTTTTTTACCACGTTTTTACTTGCGCAAGGTACGATAATTTTAGCACAAGAAATCCTCTAATTTTCCATGATATTACACTGTTTTACATCGATTTTACCATTCGAAATCCCGTTTTTACTACAAATCTACCACTATGTGTTCCATGCTTTTCTCATATTATTGCTATACTTTTACAACATTTTTACCACGCTAATAGTCAATGGAAAAGTTTGGTAAAAATGTGGTAAAATGAAGCCATGTTTGTTACGTTGTTTTTACCACAAATTTACCATAAGTTTACAGCTTTTTATCACAAATTTACCACAAATTTACATTAATCTGCCAGCATAGCAAAACGTAAGAAATAGCATTTTTAATGTGTTTTAAAACAGTTTCAGGATAATTTGGACCAGTTAATGTAGTTAGTTATATTCGTACCTATTCGTTTTCTGACTTTTTACTCTGTATTCTTTTCGCACCAGCGCCGTCACCCAATTTGTTCAGTTTTTCGAAAAAAATGGAATTTTTGCGAAAAATTTCCAATTTTTCCTAATTTTGAGTCAAAATTTCGGAAATTTTGAGGGTGGGGTCTGGCAAATTTGGGTGGGTGGGGTCTGGGGTTTGGCCATTTGGGGGTGGGGTCTGCCTCCAAAATTTCGAGGGTGGGGTCGGGGTTCCCCACCATAGGTGTGGCTGGCGAAAAAAGTGGGGGTGGGGGTTCAAGAAAAAAAGTAGGAAGGGGGTTTGGCGAAAAAAAGGGGGAGGGGGGGTGTCGCGAAAAGTCGAGTGGGGGGGAGGGGTAAGAAAAATTTTCTAGGGGGGGGGGGTCGGCGAAAGATTTCGAAAAAAGTCGGTTTTTCGTTAAAAAATAAAATTTTTTCTCAATTTACAGCTATTTTTAACGATTTTTAGCTTAATTAAGCGAATTCTATCAATTTTTCGCAAATTTTTGGAATTTTTTGGAAAAATTTCGAATTTTTAGCTAAAAATTTTCATAAATTTAGGTAGGGGGTTTGAAAATTTTTAGGGGGGAGGGGTCTGAAAAAATCGATTTGGGGGGAGGGGTAGGAAAAAATTTTTAGGGGGGGGGGGGTTGGCGACCCCTCCATTTGGGGGGAGGGGTACCCCCCCCTAACACACCTATGTTCCCCACACCCCTCCCCCCACAGCTACATCTGAGTATATATATATATATATATATATTGTATATACTTCTTAGTTAACGAAGAACTTAACTTAAAGAAGATTAAATTTGAAAAGTAACAACTTAAAGAAGATTAAATTTGAAAAGTAACAATTTCGGAACAGGTCGTATTTTTAAAACAAACCTGAATTAGAGTATATAATTAATACATAAAGCTTCGTATATATACATAAACATAGGTATATATATATAAACATATACATAAACTACGTACAAGACAAAAATAAATTGTTGTTCTTCATACCTTACAGTCTAGAAAGTCCACTTTTGATGTTCCAAAATTAAATTAACATCGATATGAAAATCATTTACGGAAGATAACAAACCTTGGTAGGAACATATTAAGATAACAAATAAAGCCATTTTTGAACCAGTTTGAAACGTTTAGAAAGCCGAAGAAAGCCGCAATGAACGGTAATACCAATTCTTACACGCGAAAAACCGTGGTAAAACTTCTTTACCATTATTTTACAACAAAGTAAATTCATGGTAAAATCAAAGTACAGTTTTTACTACAAATTTACACTGATGTATAAACGTGGTAAAATCATAGTAATTGTTTTTCAACAATTTTATAACGTGGTAAAAACGCTGTAAAACCACGGTAAAAAAGTACGATGGATTTACAGTGCTGTAAAAACGTTGTAAATTGTACTAATTTACACCAAATTTACAATGATTTTACAGAACAAGTTCTTCCTGTGAGGTGTTTCTAAGTTCAAAAGAAGGCTAATATTCAGTCAAAAAGTCCATAAAACTATTAAAAAAGTGTATTTCTCGCAATAACAAGTACTTTAAGCCAAAAATTTGGACTTTTTGAAAATTTTTGCAAAATTTTCCCTAACAATACCCTATTTTTGGCTAATTTTTGCGCCTTTGGCGCGACTACCCCCCCCCCCCCCCCCCACACTTGGGGAGGGACGTCCCCCCCAAAAATTTCAGGGGGGGGGGGGTTGAAAAAATGCTTGGGGGGGGGGCACCCCCCCCACCTTACACTTATGCCCCCACCCCACATACCCGACCTCGACTACTCCCCCCCCAAGCCGAGCTCAGATTTCAGCTATTTTTTGGGGGTCTAAAAGCCGGCCCGGCCCGGCCCGGCCTAAGGCCGGGCCGCCCGGGCCATAACTCTCTAAAACCCGGCCGGGCCGGAAACTATCTAAAACCCGGCCCATTGTTAAAACAAGGCAAATTTTGGGCCGGAGAATCTCTAAAACCCGGCCCAGGCCGGAAATCCACTAAAACCCGGCCCGAATTTATAATTTTACATTTTGGGCCGGGTTTTCACTAAAACCCGGCCCGAATTAACATTTTTAACTTTTGGGCCGGATTTTCACTAAAACCCGGCCCGAATTAGCATTTTAAACTTTTCGGCCGGATTTTCACTAAAACCCGGCCCGAATTAACATTTTTAACTTTTGGGCCGGATTTTCACTAAAACCTGGCCCGAATTAACATTTTTAACTTTTGGGCCGGATATTCACTAAAACCCGGCCCGAATTTATAATTTTATATTTTGGGCCGGATTTTATTTTATTATTAGTTATTAAGTAAAGCAATATAAATTAAGACTGCGATAAATTAAGATCAAATTGTTTTATTGGATTTCCGAGCCGGGTTTTAGTTGATTTCCGGCCCAAAATTTAAAAAATGTTAATCGGGCCGGGTTTTAGTGAAAATCCGGCCCAAGATAAAAAACTATTAATTCGGGCCGGGTTTTAGTGAAAATCCGGCCCAAAATTTAAAAATGTTAATCGGGCCGGGTTTAGTGAAAATCCGGCCCAAGAGATTAAACTTTCAATTCGGGCCGGGTCTTAGAGGATTTCCGGCCCGGCCTGGTTTTAGTGGATTTCCGGCCTGGGCCGGGTTTTAGAGATTCTCCGGCCCAAAATTTGCCTTGTTTTAATAACGGGCCGGGTTTTAGATAGTTTCCGGCCCGGCCGGTTTTAGAGAGTTATGGCCCGGCCTCAGGCCGGGCCGGGCCGGGCCGCGCCGGTTTTTAGAGACCCCCTATTTTTTGCTACTTTTGCCAGTTTCGTAAGCTCATGTGCATGTACAGAGAATAAGCTTTTAAAACGATGTATAAAGCTCTTTCCAATGTCCAAAATTGTAAAAGTTATAGCCGTTCAAAAAATTACTAAAAAAGCACTGCACAAAAGGAAACCAGGACCTTTAAGGTAGTGCTTGCATTATCGGAATTATTGATATAAAATTTGGAGAGATTGTTCACTTTTGAAGAAATCCTAAGTGAGTCTAGTCTGGCTGGAGGGTTATCTTGGGAAAAATTTCGGCTCCTGGAAACCCATGATTGGATAGCTACCTTCATGGCTTAGAAAATCAAAATTTTATTTAAGTTTTACATGATAACTTTGAATGCACAGCGTGAAAGAGCGTAAAAAGTGCTTTAAAACTATGTGCATTTCTCTTTGTCTGCGTTGTGTCTATCAAAAGTGACAGGCAGTGGGATATATGTCAAAGTTACGTTTACCATTACCATCGCGAATATCAATGTAAAAACCAATCGTTCGGAAATGATTTCTATATTCCTTTTCATGATGCTTTTGTGTTGGATTTGTTCATTGTTTTACGAAATACACTGTGCGACTTATTAAAATCATAATATTTGTGCAAAACTGAGGTGACTGAAGTGACTAATAGTGCGAAATTTTTCATTATTATTTTCTCATAAATGCTGCTACCAAATTCGCTCAAATTTTGCATGCACGTTTATTTGACGGGTACGCAGAGGCAAGTCTTTAGTTCTTGTTTAAACGGTATATTCCGTGAGATATTGACTTTCAAAATTTTTAAATATTCATGAAATACTCATACTGCATAAATAACTGCCACACCCTAGTTGCTTTCGCGAGGAGGGGTAACGCCAGACCAATCTTGTTCAGGGTCGACGGTCTGGCATTGAATAATTGCAGAAAGCAATTACCCGAGGCGAAGGCAAGGCTACTGCCGGAGCAGAAATGATCACGATGCTGTGACCGCATCATGACCACCCGTCAGCTCCATTCACAAGGGTTTCTCCTCATAGACGGCCAACTCCTTGAAAAATTCGGATAAGTACAATGTACAATGTACAATTAGGGGGATGCATTCCTCTCTAATCATAAGTGATTGACTGGAGCCAGCTGGAACTAAAAAATTTTGGCTTGATGAATTGAAATCAAATAGAGATCGAAAATTTTAGAGAAGGATCCTTAGGATCATAACTTTCGTGTTTATGGCCGGCATATTGCAGAGGGTACCTTATCTCCTGTAGACGACCTAACGACGACTTCTGTGTGATTTTCAGTGTAGCTGTTATTCTAACCATAATATATTAATGAAGTTAAAATATTTTAAATAAGAATATTTTAGTATGCACAATTGGCACAGAGGGACCTTTTTCACCCTCCATGCCTATTGTGTTTTGGTCGGCCTAGAGTTTTACATATTGGTCAGCTATGAAAACAAAGTATCTAATAACTTAGCTTAGTCGTTAACTCGAGCGATTTCCAGATCCAGAGTGACCTGTGCAGTGATTAGTCCCATACTGGGCACAGGAGCCTGCACTCTGCAGGCTCCCACTGCAGGCTCTCCATTGTGCAATTTTGAACGGGATGGATGTGATTTGCACAGATGCCATTGATTTGTAACCTGCAGCGTTGATTGCTTTACCCATGTTTCTCTGTGTTGCACATGTATAGACTACAATAGCAAATTAAACATTAAAGTCTTATGGACTGCTCGGAATCACGATAACTACAAATATCCTGGCTTCCATCCACGGGAGATAAGGATCACATGATTGATTTATTTTAGAACAGATTTATCAGACTTGACTTTTAAAATATAGAAGAAGGAACTTATCAAAGCTAATCGTATCAGAGCGCCGCAAGAACTTCAGTTTTAATATGAGGGCTCTAAAATCACAGACCAAAAAGTAACTAAAAAGTTAAGGGTGGAATAGATTCAATTTATGTAATTAAAAAGCTTCCAAAACTTATCTGATATAGAGCTACTACTATCGAGCGCGTCCAGCAAACTTGGTTGAAGCATTTATGAGAAAATAAGTTTGAAAAATTTCGCACTAGTCGCTTTTTTTCGCATGCATTATGCTTTCAATAAGTTTCCTAGTGTATTTCATAAAACTATAAACAAATCCAACACAACCGCATCAATAAAACCCTGTGGAATTGATTTTCGAACGATTCGGTTTTACTTTGCCATTCGTAATGGGAATGGTCAACGTAATTTTGCTATTCAACTGCTTGTAACTTTCGACAGAAACGACGTACATACGAGATCGTTGTTGTAGCGCATCGTTGTAAACCTCTTTTTATGCTCTTTCACCAAGCGTATTCCAAATTATTATACGGAGCATTAAAAAATTTCGATTTTCTAAGCCATAATGGTAGCAATGCAATCACGTGCTCTCAGTTGCTAAAATTCCGCCCCGAAATTGCCCGGTAACCAAACTAGGCCCATCCGCCAGCCTAGCTAAAACCAAAAGTAGATGATAGAAAGAGCATGACACGGGACTCTTCCTAGTGTAATTGGCCTGTCAGATGCTCTGCACATTAAGGCCGAAATCTCGGGGGGGGGGTCACGGGTAACACAGTTAACCATGTGTTTATATGCGTTTGAACTAAAATGAATCTGATTGGCTAATCCACTACCTTATGTCAAAATGACGTGTATAAGGTAACCCGCCGAGATCTCGGGTTGGGGTCAGCTTAGCGTTGTTAGGCGTGTGTTTGTGTTTTATGCACTTGAACTGAAATGCGTTTCATTGTCTGCTTAGCTGCTGCTATTGAAATGCACTGGTGAGGGTAACGGAAGCTAAATTATCAATCAAATGCATTTCAGTTCAAACGCATATAAACACACGCCTATCAACGCTAAGCTGAGCCCCCCCCCCGAGATCTCGGGGGTGTCACCTTATACACGTAATTTTGACACAAGGTAGCGTATTTGCCGATCAGATTCATTTTAGTTCTACGGATATAAACACATGGTTAACTGTGTTAACCGTGACCCCCCCCCGAGATTTCGGCCTTAATGGGCCGAGCATCTGACAGGTCAATTACACTAGGAAGAGTCCCGTGTCATACTCTTCCTATCATCTACTCTTGCTAGAACTTATTGTAATCTTTATGTAAAGTTATCATTTTAATACTGGAAGGAAGAAAAGAAACACAAAAGTTAACTGTTAAATTAAGTTTAAATAAGTTTTTAGTTGTAGCTAAAAAAGTTGGACAAAATCAAATATGTGCATTGTTTAAGCAAAATTCAGCTTTCAAGTTTTTAATTCGAATAACTACTATTTTAATACCAAAATTGACATAAAAATAGAAAAACCTCAACAAATCGGCAAACTTAGTTTTAAAAATTATTCTACAGTAATCTGTTCTTTTCATTGTTTAAATTACTCGAATTAGATCTTCTCAATAGCCTTAGGTCTTCAGTCTGTAAGTTTTCTCCCTCTTTCGCATAAAGACAGGAAGCAAACATAAATGTACTGATTTACAGAAAACGTTTTAGTGATGTACTACATCCCTGGCATACACTCAGCGATGTACTACATTACTGAAATTTGTCAGTAAAGTTGTACATTTGAGGCCTTTAACCTCCAATGTACAATTTGACTAGTGATGTAGTACATCACTGAAATATTCTAGGGATGTAGTACATACCTAAATCTAATACTTTACTGCGACATATATTTTTCGGGTGGTAGGTAGCGTATGTCACCTCAAGGCCACGCCAACCAAGTAAGCTTGTCTTGACTTAAGTTGAGAATGCTTGGTTTAAAATAAGCCAAGTTCTTAGTCAGACAGAATACCAGGTACGTATACTTATTGGAAGTTGGGCCAGAATTGGGGAAGGGCCAGTTGTGCTCTGGGGAGGGGGGTTACTTTTGGGGAGCGTTATTTGGGGAATGGGCTGATTAGGGGGGACGGAAGGATTGCCACTGGGAGTTTGGGAGAATTTCAACCCCTCCTAACACATTTATGGATATACCTAGATTATAGTGGGGGAGGCCTGAGAGCGAATCTGCAATAGGGTTGCGGGCGTCGCCAAAATTTGTTGTTTTAGTGACCTACTCACTATTCCAAAACATTTATGATTTCCCCAGAGCCCCCCCCTGCCCTTCCCGAAGACACCTAACGGTGAAGAGTATTTCACTTGGCTTAATTTTGGCCAAGTTCCTTTGAATTAAGCCAAGTCAGCCTTGCTTGGCTGGCTTGACTTTCACCCCTCCCGTTCCCCACAATACTTACTAGATAATTTATCAATTTCACTTAACTTATTTTTCGCCAAGTCCCCCTTAATTAAGCCAAGCCAACCTTTCTTGGTTGGCTTGGCATTCACCTGATGTATTTTTACGATTTATACATAAAATCAAAACTAATAACACTACAAGTCAAGAGTCGTGAATTTAAGCCTAGCATAATGCTTGGTAGGCTTAAAATTGCCATCATCATTATTCTAAAATTTTATTTTCATAAAATTAACCCTAGCATGCTTGGTTGTCTTAAAATCAGCTACTTACAACAATCATTACTTTCCCCCAATCTTTAAACCAAGTTTCAAAAACTTGGCCACACTTTATTAACCAACCCCAAACTACTTGGTCTCACTTTAAACCAACTTACTTTACCTTGGCTACCTTTTAAGCCAATACCCTACCAACCAAGCAACAACATAACTCCCTTTAGCCAACACCGCATTAGATTTAGCCAATTATCCAGGCACGAAGATTTTACCGTCGCTGTGATATTAAGTAAACGGATCTTCTGTTTCGTGGACATAGAGTCCTGTAAACTTGCTTTGCTGTACTAAAAAGATGCTAATCACACTGTGAAAATCTAAGTCCTAGTTTTCAGTAGAATGCCACAACCTATATTTACATATTTCAGTTAAATTTAAACTAAAACGATAAGGACGATACCATCAAACTGATAAGTTCTGAATATTGTAAAGAAACTATAAAAGCTTCGTCTTTAACAACGATGTGAAGCAAGCACAAAATCTGCGTCTTTAAGAACGAAATGCAGCTACACAAAATCGTAATCTAAACTGCAGGCTCACTCAAACTTAAACAACACTATTTGTAAAATTTCCAAGTGCTCAGTAGTAAATGAACGTTACAAGTCAGTTTAACGAGCTTGTAAAATAAATAGGTTTTTGTTAAAAACTGAAGTATATAGTAGCCGACTATTGCATGTATAATAAGTTTAGACTCGATCTGTTCTAGTACTGTTGTTGTGAGTATAAGAAGAGTAGCTGTCTGGTGTATAAGCTGATAAGTTAAGATCAGCGGAAACTTGGTATTCCGAAATTCCTGTATTGCTCATGCCCAACAGGTTATGGGCCCAGGTGGTTAGTGATTATCTAACAGATAAACATTGTTCGCGCTTTTGGATCTGCTTAGTCGTCCTTTTGCTACCATCAATTTTGTTGCCTATAGCTACGACGGGAATGGCTGAATCTGCTGTCAAGGGATTTGCCATTCAAAAGTTTGATGGTAACAATTACCCCGCATGGAAATACAAAATGAGAATGCTGCTCATTGAAAAGGACTTGTGGGGTTTCGTGGAGGGAACTGAACTGTTACCAGAAGGGGCACTGATGCACAGGGAAGTGAATATCGGAAGAGAGCGAATAAGGTT
Source organism: Trissonchulus latispiculum (assembly GCA_030248195.1). Lineage (NCBI taxonomy): Eukaryota > Metazoa > Nematoda > Enoplea > Enoplida > Ironidae > Trissonchulus > Trissonchulus latispiculum. Next base: position 23,079 of record JASAND010022076.1, read on the forward strand.
CTTGCTATGGTGGTCCTGGGTTTGGGCGATAGTCAGAGTTTTCTGGTAAAGAACTTTGCGACGGCGCGTGATGCGGCAAAGCCTGCGAGACCATTATGGACGCAAAACACTGAGGAACAAACTGTTTCTCCGGCGGAAGTTGTTTCGAATTACCATGAAAGAAGATCAGGACATGTTATCTCACATCAATGCAGTCAAGGATCTGGCCGATCAGCTTGCTGCAATCGACGCCCCTGTGAGCGAGGAAGACGTGGTCACGATTCTTTGTCGAGTCTGCCCGATTCCTTCGACAATCTGATAACGGCGCTGGATTCTCGCGAGGGAGAATTGTCCCTCGCATTTGTACAAAGCAGACTACTTCAGGAAGAGACCAAGCGTAAAGAGGGTAAAAACAAAAGGACAACTAATCCCTTAGAGAAAGCCTTGGCGTCGCAACAACAACGAGGATCCAGATTAGGTAATTGCTTCAACTGTGATAAACCCGGACATTTCGCCCGAGACTGTAATTCCAGATTTCCGCGAAAAGGCTTCCAGGGACGTAAATCGTACAAGAAAGCGAATGCAGCATACAAGCAAAGTGACAGTTCGTCTGATGAGTCGTTCGGTGATGCCTTTGTTGTATCCAGTGGAAGTAAAAATGTACTGTCCACTGTAAAGTCCTCAGGAGAAAAATCGTCAAAATGGTTCATCGATTCCGGTGCATCTGAGCACATGAGATTGGATCGAAAACTACACGGAATTGCGATGTCCGGAAAAGGTAACCCTTGGGGATGGGAGATCAGTGGAGGCAGTTGGGACAGGTACGGTTGTAATGACTTTGATCTTACCTGGTGGGGACAAAACTATAGAACACAAAAACGTTTATTTTGTACCCAAGTTGTAACTAAATCTCCTTTCGGTTAAAGCGGTTGCAAAGAAGGGCAAAAAGGTGGAATTTGTGAAAGATCGCTGTTGCATTTCAAAACATGGAGAAATTTTGAGGATGGCAAAACTGACTAAGTTGTATGAATTGCAGTGCAAGTCAAGTTTTGATTACAATTAGGTCAGAAACAGTAAACACTGCCGCTTCCACCGACATTGACCTACGGCATCAAAGATTGGGTCATTTAAGTGAAGCTGCTTTAAAACGTATGGCATCGCAAAACTTGGTTAAAGGCTTCTCACCAATAAACTTTAAAGGGCTTTCGTTTATCAAGCCTTTTTCAAAAAATTTTAAAATACTATTTTTCAAATTTTCTGAGATATCAAAATGCCAGGCTCCTTGAATTGTAAAGCTACTACAAATTCAGATAGCGATTAATTGTCCCGCAATTGGCAAAAAATGATATCATGTTTAATTCATCTGCATATACTTTGATTCTGTGGTCCGATATTATTTTCTGTATACCTTGAACATTCGTAACATTCACTCTAATTTCAATGACTACAACACTTGAAAAGGTAACAACCATTTTCAGGAGAGCCCAATATTTACCCATTAACAAAAAGTTTCAAATAATTCAAACAATACAATGTTCCAATCTGATGTTCAAATATTAAAGGCGCTAAACCAGGGCCGGTGACCACCGAAAACAGCTAACCAATTGTACGCAAAATTGAGAAGGACAACTGAATTCACGAGGGTGAAAGGATTTTCCAGGATACTGAGAAAAATGCTTTATCAAGCCTTTCTCAAAAATTTTAAAATACTATTTTTCAAATTATCTGAGATATCAAAATGCCAGGCTCCTTGAATTGTAAAGCTACTACAAATTCAGATAGCGATTAATTCGCCCACAATTGGCTCCTCTGTCGTGAATCTGCCCTTTGAAATTAGTAATGGCAAGAGTACATAATAGAATAAGAGTATGAAACTCTTATGCTACTATGTGCTAAGCATGCTTGACATGCTCGGGTCTTTAACTCGGGACCTCTCCCCCCCCCCGAAAGTCTCGGGGGGGGTCCCACCCTACACTAATTACATGCTTTCATATCAGTGTGTGTCTGCTCGCTGATTCGCTAATTAGCTCAGACTTACGGTAGGCATTTTATTAGTAATTTTTCATTACTTAATTATAACTTTAATTAGGTTAATGTAACTAAAAAACTAATTCAACAACTTGGTAGCATTTTTTCTGCTCTTTCCAATGATATAAAAATTGTTGCGCAAAGCAAAAATTCGTAGGAATGTAGTCTGCAACAATTTTTATATCATTGGAAAGAGCAGAAGAAATGCTACAAAGTTGTTGAATTAGTTATTTAATTACATTAACCTAATTAAATATAATTAATATGTGCTGAAGGGAAACTGCACTGAAATCTATTTCCAAAACACAGCGAAACGGAAGTGTCTGAAGCTTTGGATCTAGTTCATTCAAATCTAATGTGGTCCTATGAGAATAAGTTCAATCGGAGGATCAAAATATTTCTTAACGTTTATTAATGAGAAGTCCCTACTTATCAATGTTTATTTCCTTAAACATAAAAGCGAAGTTTTAGAAAAGTTTAAGGAGTTTGAAGAGGAGGCCACCAATTATGCTGGCAAAGGCATAAAGGTGCTTCGAACAGTTAACGGCACCGAGCACAAGTCTACAAATTTTGAGTCTTTCTGTAAAGAAAAAGGAATCCGACACGAGCTGACGGTTCCCCATACGCCACAACAAAATGGGACCGCCGAGAGATTAAACCGGACGCTTGTGGAAACCGTCCGGTGCATGATCACCCATGCCGGAGTGCCGACGAATTTTTGCGCTGAAGCTGTAAGTACTGCAGCTTATTTGAAGAATCGGACACCGACAAAGGGAATAAAAGGACAGAAGACGCCTTTTGAAGTGTTCTTTGGGAGAGAGCCAAGTATAGCCCACATCAAGGCGTTCGGTTGTATCGCTTATGCCCATGTGCCCAAATCTGAACGCGATAAGTTTGCTCCAAAAGCGATTCAGTGCAGGTTTGTTGGGTACAGTTCCAGGGCGAAAGGATAAGTGAACCGGTAGATGAACCAGAAAATCGTCCGAAACCAGAAAATTACGAAGAACCAGTTCAACCAGAAGAAGAAGATGAACGAGCATTACGTCGATCGCAAAGAAATCGACGGCCACCACTGAAGTTCGACGAGTTTGGAGATTATCTCAAGGAAGCTGCAGCCTGTAGGACAGTTCACCATGCCGGCAACGCAGAAGTGGAAGAACCTGCCACGATAGCTGAAGCCATGCAGAGTGAACATGCGAAAGAGTGGCGGGCTGCAGCTCAGAGCGCAATCGACTCGTTAAATGAGAATCAAACCTGGGTATTGGTTCCACGCCCCGAAGACAGAGAGCCCATAAAGTGCAAGTGGATTTTTAGGGTGAAGTACAAAGCAGATGGGACTATTGAACGGTACAAAGCCAGACCTTTGCGCCTGTAGTAAAGTTTACGTCAGTCCGATTGCTTCTGGCTATTGCAGTGGAACAGGGATTGCACATCCATCAAATGGATGTGACCAATGCTTTTCTTTATGGATCCCCGGAAGAAGATACCTTTATGGAACAACCTGATGGATTTGTCGAAGTTGGAAAGGAAACCCATGTTTGCAAGCTTCAGCGGAGCCTCTACGGGCTCAAACAAGCTTCAAGGTGTTGGAATAAAACCATGGATGCTTACCTTTGCAGCAGTGGTTTCCAAAAAGCCGCTTCCGTGCCTTGCCTTTATGTCAAGAAAGAAGAACAAGAAGAAGTTTTCATAGCCCTTTACGTGGATGACTTACTCATAGCAACTCGAGACAAGGCCCTGTTGGATGATACTAAGATCTGCTTAAAGATACGATTCAAGATGAAAGATATGGGCCCGTCCACTACCATCTCGGAGTTGAAATCTTCTACGATCAGCAATGCAAAGTCCTGCAGCTAAATCAAAGACGATATCTACAAAAGTTGCTGGAAAAGTTCAACATGCAAAGCTGCAACCCAGTATCTGTACCTCTTGATCCTGGTACTAAGCTGGGGAAGCTGTCTCCTTCAGACAAAAGCCTAACCAAATCCGAAAAGAGACACTATCAGTCAATGGTGGGAGGCCTTCTCTATGCCACTCTCGCTACCCGCCCAGACATTGCTGCTGCGGTGGGAGTTGTAGGCCAGTTCACCTCAATCCCTGGGCAGCAGCATTGGGCATCTGTCAGTAGTATAGGTCAGCACAAATGACCGCACTTTGTACAGGTGTGCTGGAGTCAAATGGGAGCTAATTAATCATACAGGTAAGGTCATAACATTGTAACATTGTACTAAATTTTTAACACAGTGTTATTGGACTATATTGTCTACGTATGTAACTTTACCTATGCATTCAACTAGTTAGCTTACTTGCCTAATTAGTGTTCATTAATTAACAACCTAATTAATAATATGAAGTAACATTTTCATACTTTTTTCCAAACTTTTATTTACCTATTGGCCAATGACGGTTCTTACCTGTCCAGCTCAGGGCTCTAAATACCAAACATATTTCTACAAATTTTTCTACTTTCTTCTATTCCAGCCAAAATTTCTAAAATTCTCCCTTTCTTGCATTTCCTTCTATTTACCATCTGGACCTTTGTATTAACCTTGAAATGGAAGACATGTAACAAACACTTAAAGAAGACAAGATTTGTAGTTACGTGCTTAAGAATATACTGATGTTAGATGCCTGCTAGTGTTAACATATCTTTAGCATATTGAGGAATCAAACCTGTCACTACTTTTCTCCCTGCTAGCTGCCTGCTAGTGTTAGCATATCTTTAGCATACTGAGGACTCAAACCTGTCTCCCAAAGGTTACTAATGCGCTTTACACCTGCCACCTAATGAAATTAAACAAGTAAACAAGGAAAGGGGTAGAAACGTTGATTGAAACTAAAAAATATTGTGACAGTCGTTGCATAAGATTGGTAATACTTATCACACTAATCTTGGTGTCTACGTAAAGAGCATGTGTTGAACTAACTTCGGTCAACTAATTTTGTTTAGTAGCTAACTAATTAGTTAGTAATAATTTATTAAAGTTAACTATGAAAATTGGCTGAAAATGGGTGATTATAATTTTATGTCTCCAATTACGTAAGATTGTTGACACCTATTTGGTTAATTATGGTGACTGTGTAATAAAGTAAGAATGAACTAACTTCGGTCACCTGTTCATGACTATAGGTTAACTAATTAGTTAATAATAATTAAAGGTGACTATGAAAATTTGTGTGTAATGAAAATTTTGTTACATAGAACATTTGGTACCAAGCCAATACAACTTTTGTTCAATAATTAATGAACAAGTGTGAAAGATAGAGGTATGCAAGGTATTTTATGAAACCTAGCACAAGAATGCTGCAAAGTTGGCACATATATGGTAATTTTGGCATGATTATTAACCTTACTGACATTTGCAATCACCAGTACTTTACATCATCAACAACAATGAATTCCGTTCAAGCCGGTAAGATTTTAATTGTAGTATTTTTATCCGTTGTATTTTTAATGATTGCATTTTAGTACTTATATTTTTCAGTCGTCATATTTTGATTGTCACATTTTTAGCAGTTGTACATATTAAAATTTTAAACCTTACATTTTTACAGTTTGAACATTTCATAGTTTTTAGATTAGCATTATTTGTTGCTTTAATGTTTCAGGTTGACGTCCCAAGTTTGAATGTTCCATTTGCGCAGAAAAATTCGGACGTAATGGAAACCTCTTGAGACACATGCGCCGCCAGCATCAACCAATATCCTGCGCAAATGTAGAGAAACTTTCCCCGGCCAACGGCAATTGCGACAACACAAGAAGACTGCCCACTCAGCCTTTATGGAACAAATGGTCGAGCAAATCAAGAGCCAATTCCTTTGTGATCAGTGTGGTGAAAAGTTCACAGAAGAATCCCTCCTCAAGCAACATATTGAAGAGGACCATCCACCCACCACCGAAGATTCATTGGCGGAAGACCCTGTCGACCCTCCAGCAGATGCCAGTGAGATTTACCAAGCCAACTGGTATCAAATCAGAACCCACCACACCATCAAGAAGAAGGAAATAGAGAAAGCCCTCCTGTCAGTATACCTAGACCACAAGTACAGGTCTAAATGGAATGTTTCATTTGGTTTCATCCTCAGAAATATACTCTACGGCGAATTGATATATTACTATGCCAGCAACAACACTTCCCTGTTTACCTTACCTCGCCTCATTTCCAACAGAGCAGAATTGGATCGGTTTATTGACGATATTGAAAGCAAAGATCATATTGAATGGGCGTTTCAACAGCGTCCTAACACTAAGTTTGTTGTACAGGAAATTACTAATATGATGGTTACCCTATACTGTTTGACTGGTCATTGTGCAGTAAATATGCATTAAAAATTGTAAATGCTATTATTATCAATATTTATGGCTACTACTCAATCACTGTTAGCAGTATTATTACTATTGTTATCAGTATTATTATTACTATTCCTATTATTATTATTATTGTTGTTATTATTATTATGGCTACTACTGTACAATCACTATGTTTATTATATTGTTCATATCATTTGTTATTATTGCATATTTTTACCAGTAAACTATCAACGAAATGTACAAGACATTACATTAGACTAAATACTTTAGTAGTAGTATTCACTTATGGCACCACGTAGGTATTCAAGTTCAGAGGTATTGGCAATCTTAAAGCCAGTCATCTTATCGTGGATAGACCGAAGGCATCTGTTAGTGTCATAGCAGTACTCCCAACATTGATCCCATTCAATGTAGTGACAGGCATTAGATCGATGACTTAGATCACCCTCGCGACACAGGTGTAGACTACAGTCCTCTAGCCGGCGATATAGGTGATCACTTTCTACGACGGTGGTAATATTGCCTTGAGACAGTTGAATACCATTGTCGGTCTCTGTAATGTCTACAGAAGACACTATTGCGATTAGGCTCAGTAGTAGCAACATTATAACTTATAGCTCAAAATTATTAGTGCACTGATGCAGACTTTTTATGGGATTTCTGGCAGTAAGGTGTGGGTTCTAGTGTTACCCGATCAACATAGGTCTTGACAATGTTATCATTAGTGTCACTTCTTCTCCTCAGATAA
>JASAND010022077.1:0-59556 GCA_030248195.1 Trissonchulus latispiculum
GATAACCACCGTCTCCACCAGACCTTCAGCCGCCGAGGCAAGCGCACCTCTGGTCTGCTCGTCGAGAATGGGGCGTTGGTCATTTCGGAGATTCTGAAATAGATTCTGCCGAAGTTGCTCCAAAAGATGAAGAGCAGCGCCAGCTGTAGCACGTAGACTCGGATTGACGTTCCGAATAACATCTTCGGTAGGTGGCGTAAAGGTAAGGTTTCTTGCCCGTTCTTCAGCCGTTCGAGGTTCACTTCTATCGCGAACCTCTACGAGAGGACGTCTGACAGGCAATTGATGGAGATGACCCTCAGCGACTGATGGAATCAAGTTGATAAGATTGTCCATACCAGCCGCCATGCGTTGTTCTGCCGCATCGGCCGGAGGTTCAGTAGGCTGACTTGGTTCGTCCGAACCGGTCTGAACGCCAGCAGGTTCGCTGTCGCCCATAACAATGCCCGACGCCGTACCAACCTCATCGTCTGACGCTAAATCGACGATAGGTATTTTAGTTGTCGTATCAGTGACAGGGTCCGTAACAGGTGGTAGGTCTCCAGCAGCCGAAACGACTGGAGGCAAAGGCTGAGGCATGTCGTCGAGCACCGGTTTAGGCGAAACCGGTTTCTTCGATTTCTTCTGTCGTTGACGCTGACGTTTAGACGGACGAGAGCCTGACGTAGATGGAGCCTGAGAGGTCTCGTTCGCTGAAACTGACTGAGCAGGTGTTGTCAGTCTGATATTTGCCTGACGGGCCGCCTCCCGCTGAGGTCGAATAGATGCTAGGAGAGAGTCAGATTGAGGCGAGCTAATTTGCTGTAGTCGATTAACTGCCTCCTGACGTTTCGCTTGCAAAATGCGGATCTGCTGATTTAAGTCCGAAATGTCCTGTTGGCATTGCTGTGATGGGTCGGTCACAGTGGCATCAGACGTTCCCGTCGTCGTCTGAACGCTAGGTTGAACTGAGCCAGAAGGTGGAGAAACAACCTTCTTGACTTTCTTTCCTGCGGTTGGCCGTTCCATAGTACTAACCGCACTACTAGCACCCGCGTCGGCCGCCGACCGTTTTGAACGCTGATCCATTCGAGAAGAGTCCGGGGTTCCGGAACCCGAGGGTCCAGCCACCGAGAGTGACGGCTGAGCCGCAGGGCCAGAAGGAGGGGCACCAGATGGACCAGGGGCACGCTCACGATCCATCCTGTTCCATTCCTCGGCCGCTGGCGTACTGCTTGGGGCCTCAGGAACAGGTCTGGTCGGAGGTGTAGGGAGATCACCCGGCAAAGGCGAACTGCCGTGTGGGGGAGGGGTTGGCTGTAGCCCTGGATAGACGACCACCGTCCCGCTTGCCTCCACCGCAGATCTTCGAGTGACAATGGTGCTGAATGATGGACCTTCCGAAGGTAATGTTTCGCCAAAACCAGGCCGCCGAGTAGCCGAACTGGCTGATGTAGAAGGCGGTAGCACGTAAGTGCCGGTTAAAGCAGGAGGGTAAACTGGCCTCATACCAAATGGAGTAGGACCCGTGAGTTCCTCGTCGACAGAAACGAGGCCACCGACGGACGGGAATGTGGCCAAGTTATTTGGGTCCACGGGATCCTGATGAGAACCAGAAGAACCAGATTGGTCTTCTCGTCGTCGCTGGTTTGCCGCCATGCTGAATGAAAGTGCTGACAAAGTTGCTGACAGCAATCGTAATGAGAAGAACCAGGAGCGTTGTAATTTGATCCAGAAATAGAATTCGTAATGAATAAGGCGTTAGGCCGGTCCAGATCTGAAGAAATCAAGAAAAGGTGAGGTATATTATACATAAACACAAACAAGGGTTGAAAATGTGGAGGGGTACATATATACGTTAGTGAACACAAACACTTTTGGGCGTGGGGGTAAATAGAAACGAAATAAAAATTATAATTAAGGGTGTGGGGGAAGACCCAGGTAAAGAAAATTTTACCCACCCAAATTATAAAATTTATTATACCACCCCCCAAAAGGTGCAAAGGCAGGCAGGGAGAAGTGGGTTAGAGTGTACAGCAAAAACCCACAAGTATGTACGTACGTACACGCAGATAAAATTGCAGACATAGCAGGCTTGCTATGCCTACAAGAAAACCCACGGGTACATACGTACGCACAAGAAAACTGCAAGCACAAAGCAATGGACACTTATATACGTATATACGCACTAGAGGGGCGTCCAGCTACCCAGCAGAAAATCAATAGTGGACAACCTTCCTCGTGCGACTGCAAAAAGACACAAGTACGTAGCTACAGTAAGACCCAAAGATAATAACACGTGACTACGTAGAAGTGACAAGATACAGAGGACAGAAAACACAAAAAACAACCCAAGTGGCGGACTGCCGGTTATGAATAAAAGATACCGTAACCCTTTTCTTATTTTAGGCGTACTGCCTGGTTCCTGACCGGACGGTCAAGAAATGGCTTCAGCTTCTAAATATGGCTGATTTCTTCTCCAGACTGGGCTCCAACGTTCTGGATCTTAAAGGTGACTTCCGACATTTTCTCCAGTATCCTGTACGGACCGTCGAGTTTTGGCCGTAACTTCTGACACATGCCGGAAGGAGTTCCTCCTGTGAGTTTTCTCATTACCAGCATGCCTGGCTCGTAGTGGATCGGGCTGACCTTCTTGTCGTAAGCCAGCCGATTTTTCTGGAGCTTTTTTGAAGCTTCCAGGCCCCGGCGGGCTGCAGGCCACGCCTTATGAAGGACGGAAAGGTGGGACCATTTGTAGGAGTCATAGCTCTGTACGACCTCATCGTTACGACCGTCAAACAGCTGGTCCAGTGGAAGACGCAGATCGTGACCGGTCATAAGGAAATGGGGAGAATCCCCTACAGAGCTATGGATGGGCGCCCGGTACGTACAAAGGGCCCACGGCAAATAATCGTCCCAATTGGTCTGGTAAACACCCACATACCGGCTGAAAAATCGTTCGGAGTGTCTTATTCAGTCTTTCGACCACGCCGTTCGCTTGCGGATGATAGGATGTTGTTCGTTGCAGTTTCGATCCACTAAGCTCGCACAGAGCGGTAAACAGTTTGGACGAGAAGTTAGTCCCACGGTCAGACAGCAGATTTGAGGGCACGCCCCACCGAGAAACGAGTTTTAGGCGACCGTTTCTGCTGTTTCATTTAGCATTGCAAACGCATCAGCGTACCGGGTGAAGTGATCCACGATTACTCAGATACACGTATTTCCCCGGCTTGTCGGGTTTATTGTGCAATGCATCACGTCCAGGCTGACCAGTTCGAGGGGACGGTTGACGCGAACATCATTCTGCAATCCGGCCTGTGGACGCAACGGGCCCGGATTGAATTTGGCGCACACCTTACGTGTGCTGATGTAGTCGGCGAGATCTTGCGCCATCGTCGGCCAAAAATAGCGCGAAGCTAAACTCGCATAAACGGCTGTATGGCTGCGGTGGCCGCCAACCATATAACCAGAAAGAACTTCTTCCAGTATCATTTGGCGAAAGCATTGAGGGACCGCAATGACCTTGAAGGCATTGCCCCGACGATGGCCCCTCTCATCAAGATGCCATCGGAATGATAGACCATTCTGGATGAAGTAGATGGGCCGAAGCTTTTTCAGGTGCACCGAAACCTGCGGATCCTTCGGTTGAACCTTGCGTTCCGTGAGATCAAACAGAGGGCTGAAATCATTCAGGATCCATCCGTTGCTCACGCTTCCGGGTAGCGACTGGCACCTATGGTCTAAGGCGCATATGGCTGGTGGGTACGTGACGTCAGTCAGGTCCATCTCGAGTTCGTTAAGCCGTTCCGATAATGGCAAAGGCGACAACGCATCGGCAACGACGTTTTGTCGACCAGGTCGATAGTCGATGGTTAAATCGAACTCCTGTAATCGTAGAGCGGACCGAGCTTGACGACTAGCACCCAGAATTGACCTGTTACGCGACAAGTCCTTCACAGCCATATGATTCGTCCAGATTATGAAAAGTCCAGCTGAGACGTACTGCCGGAACTTTTGGCATGCCCATACCACTCCAGCTCCCTCAAGATCAGTGGCGGAATGATTCTTCTCGTAAGTAGTGAGCATTCGGCTAGCATAGGCCACAGGCCGAGTCACCACAATTCGTGCCGTTTCCGGATTCTTGGCACAGCGAGGCACTGACGCAGGCTGTTCAAGGACAGCCCCCAGGCCGTGATGGCTAGCGTCCACTGAAATGAGGAAGACTTTCGCAAGGTCCTCATAAGCCAACACAGGGGCCTGAGTAAGGATCCATTTAATAGCATCAAATGCCTGCTGACGATCAGAATTCCACTGAAAGACAGCGTCTTTCTTGAGAAGCTCTATAGGGGGGCAGCTATCTTCGTATAGTCCGGAACGAATCTTCTGTAGCCGCTCGTACCCAGGAATGGTGTTACGCCCTTCACATCTTCAGGAGGCGACAGGTTCGCCAAGCTGCCACCTTATCCGGATCAACCGAGATACCGTCCTGAGATATGATATGCCCCAAGAAGGGGACTTGTTGTCGAAGAAAACTGCGTTTCTTCAGTTTGATTCGCAGCCCGTTGTCGCGAAGCTTCTGGAGGACGATCCGAAGCATGTCCAGGTGCGAGGACACGTCCGGCGACGGGATAAGAACATCGTTGATGTAGACAGGTAGGCCAGTGAGGACCTTCTCCATGACTCGCTGAAACGTGGCGGGGGCGTTGCATAAACCGAACGGCATAACGTTCACATGAAAGAATCCCCATATGGGAGACGAAAGCCGTCTTCTCCCTATCCTGAGGAGCTACCTCTACCTGCCAATATCCAGCTGCTTTTCAATTGATCCATAATCTCGTCGATTTTTGGCAGGGGGTAATTGTCCTTCTTGGTGGCCTTGTTAAGCCGACGGTAATCAATCACCAGCCTTGTGGTGCCATCCTTCTTGCCGACGAGGATGCAAGGTGAAGACCACGGGCTCGTAGATGGCTCGCAAACGCCTCCCTCCAGCATCGCTTTGATATGCTTCTCGACTTCGGCCTTCTGAGGAGGATTCATACGATATGGCCGACTTTTAATGGGTCGTTCTTGCCCCGTATCGATGACGTGACGATCGACGTTTGACCGGCCTGGATTACCAAGACGGGCAAAAATATCGTAGAATTAGAGAAGCAGATCCTTCATTTGCCGTTTGAGCTCGTCTGAGCCGGTCATCTTGGCAAAATCGACGTTTGCTTCAGTATCCCGTATCTTTTCTTCGAGAGTGGGTTCTGGTGCCCGGCGTAATAGGTCAGGGGAAACACGTTCCCCTTCGAAGCTCTCCTCCAGACCTGATCCGCGAACAACGTCGTCTGTGCCGTATTGGCTGCGAAAACTTGTCGTGCCAGTGGTACCCGAATCTCTCTGTTGGGGAACAGCCTTGGACACGGACGGAGTCGTCACGCTGCGCACTTCTTGTGTCTGGTGGGCCCGTACTTGCAGGTGGTTGACCGAGCTAGGATGCTCTTTGCTAGCTCCCTGCTTTCCCGAGGCCGACCGACCGAGCGCTTGGATCGCTGGGTGTCTGGACCAAACAAGAAAGTGCAGGTAAGTCGAGGGGTGGCCTCCGCCCTCAACAACGTATGCCATGCCCAGAATCTCGTCGACCTCTGATACGGGGATTGCTCGGCCCAAAGAAGCACCTTTGGGCAAGTCAACTATACGGTCGCCCCCATTGTACACCCGAATATACGAAACCTTTGGCGTTATGTCCAGAACGCCGGCCTGAGGGCATACCGCTGGACTCTCAATCACGCCCGCATCAGGTTCATAGTAGGCGAGACAGGACGAATCCAAAAATGAGCCGTTAGCGCGAACAGCTCGGACAGGGACAAAACGTTCCCGGTTCGGGAAAAGCCTGACTGCTTCCCGGACGCATAGGGTTACCGCAGACGTGACCTCAATGCCATAGGCTGAGGCAATAGCTTGCAACTCAGTCCGATTTAGGAACAAAGCACGGTCTCCAGTCGCTGCCGACGTCTCAATGTATCCACCGCGAGGATGCACCGTGAAGTCCAAGGAAAACAGGAAGTCAAGTCCAAGGAGGACCTCCTGCTGTAGAGATGGGACCACGTAGAATAGATGTGTTGCCTGAAGATTCTTCAATCGCAGGTCAATTGGCACTGACCAGAAATAGTCAATTGAGTACCGTCACCGTTTGCCGAGATGGAGGTAAGAGAGGAAACAGTCATTGGAACTTGCACGTGGTCCTTGATCTTGGCGTAGAATGATTTCCAAATCAAGGATACAGTGGCACCTGTGTCCACTAGCGCCAAAACTGCCACCGGGCCGATGCGAACCAGTACGTAGGGAGCATAGAAATAGAGCAATCTTCGTGGGTTTTTCGACGTAAAAGACGCTTTCGCCAGCAATGACCTGCTGAGCGGAATTACGTATGCCGTCAGACAAGGCCAAAAATTCGTCGTTTACCACGATTTCGTCTCCCGTACGTACCACGGTTGCTACGAGGCTCGAGTCCTTTGACGTTGAAGGCTCGCATGGGGCCGGAGGGTCAGCTTCCAGGTTACCGGGAATGTCCAAGTTGGCCAAATCGGAAGCCGTAAAACCCTTTGGATGTTGTAAAAATGTCTCTAATACCTCTTCGAATTCATCCATACGTTGGGCTAAATGTTCAGAGGCTATATAAGCCGCCGCCTTAAGCCGCTTGTTGGACTTTTCCAGCTTTTGGGCTTCCTTTCGGAATTCGCTAAGAAAGTCAACCAAATTGTCCCAATACGCCAATAACATATCTGCGTCCAGGTCAACTAGGCCAAGGGCTGGAGAAAATTCCAGGTCCAAATTGGATGGCAGGATGGCCAAAGTAGGTGACGGCAGAGTCACCTTAACCTCGGGGTTTTGCCATTGACCATCAGTAGACCGGCGTAGAGTCAGTGTAGGAAGTTCAGAGTTGCCAGACCTTCGGACGGAGGCCTTAGGCGTGGGCGTAGGAGACTTTGGGGTAGACCGATGTTAGGGCGGTCCCCGGGGCTCGTGTTACGAGCCCGGGCTTTCTTCGTCAACACATCGGTACGAAATTCCGAAACCGAAAGAGTCGCCCGACTCGCTTCCTGAAGAGAAATGTGGCTTTCCATAGAAGAGACCTGAACACCGACGGATAACGACAGGCCCGACTTCTTCTGCAGAGTGGACGTACTGTCCGGGTAATCACTGGAAGTAGGCGCCGTATCCGTTATATCATTCTTCTTACCATTGTTTCGCTTCTTCTTAAAACCCCGTTTCTCAGAACGGCTGTGGCTAAGGTTCTGATCCCTGTCTTGATCAGAGAGGTCCCAGCCGTTCTGGCAAACCAAATGTTGGCACGCATGACGTGGGAAACCCATGATGCAAGCCCACTCATCTGGGTGATTCCCGACCTGCGAAAGAAAATCAACAGTACCTTGTCCATCCTGATCTGAGAGCATAAATACCTGTCCACTCCCTAAAGTCGGCAGAGTATCTTCGCAGAGGACAGCGGGCGAAGAAGAGGGTGGGCAAGTGGATAGATGGATCGTCGGATCCGTTCCACTAGGGATGACCATTTGGACAACAGGGGAGTGCGAGACTTTTTGGGGGCCCCGCTCCCCTGTTACTCGTTTCCCTGGTTCTGACTGGAATTGTCACCTTGATCACCTTTACCACCTTGCCCTCCAGAACGGTTGCCCTTCCCACGGAATTGCTTCTTGAAGCCACCACCGCGACCAGAGTTTGACTGCTGTGTCTTCTGCCTATTATTAGACGAAGAATTCGGGTTCTCCGCCGGAAAGGCTCCTGGAAAACCAGGGTGCCAAATCGAAGGTTGCGGAACATAGATCCACGACGAGGATTGCTCCCGCATACTCGTACTGAGCGGATACGGTGAGGACATCGCAACCAGTGATGCCCATCAGTTCCGCAATAGAGGCACGCAGAAAAACCCTGTTGATCATTTCGATATTTTATCGCGGCACCAGCATTACCTCGTGATTGCTGATCAATGAGCATGCAAAGATCTTCTTCGTCTGGGCCTTCCATGCTGGGATCATCCATAATAGCACAGGCAGACGCCCCCTCGGTACCTGAAGGAACAGTCAGTCCGGTTTTCTGGATTACCAGGTTCTGGAGATTCTGCATTTGACGCTGCAGATCTCAGATATATGGAGGACGCATCTCCTTATCCGAAAAGGAGTGATCAGATCCCTTCGAAAACGCAGCTACGGCTTCTAGCTGTGATTGTGGATCGCCTTCCTCGACCATCGTGTCAGGCGACATCTGAAGAACGTTGACAGCTGCGGTCAATCGGACAGAACCCGTAAAAGATGGTGAGGTTGCTTGAGCCGGCAAAGCTGGCGGAGGCGCGTCCTCTTCTGACGATTCAGAAGAGAACCTGGGCCTGGCCAATAATTGACCAGAACGTGATCCCATGTTTAGTGCCACAGGACGAGGCGATCGACGAGGCACTGGTGAAAAGGTCCGTAATGGGGTGGAAGGGAATAGCCGAACTGGCTGTCGACTCGTGGACGCTCGGGTATTAACGGTCAGGACGAATTCCGTTCCACGTTGCTGCTGCTGAAATCGGGATAAAGTACCCTGGTACGCCGCCCGCGACGTGTGTACAGTCAAAATAGTGTCAAATATAGGGCCAATGGACACAGAGGGTAGGGTCCCCTGCGTCACGCCAAAATTAAAACCGTGACTCACCGGTGGGTCAAAAATAGTCCAGCGTCCTCCCAAAGCAAATGGATCCCAGGAGAGACGGTGCTCATCCGTGGGAGACCAGGTGTTAACAATAGTCCTGTTCGAATAAAATGGCTCCATAGGTGGAGTAAGACCCAGGATCAGACTCAGGTCAAAGTTCATATTTAGGTCCGCCAGCTCCGCAGAAGAAAGAGCTGGGCGAACCAGTTGGCCAGCCTGGGCAGCCAGGCCTCCAGTGTCTAGGTTCCCGAGAGATAGAAATGTCCCTGAAGGGGAAACCGGATCAAAGGTGGGTAATTGTCCCAAAAATGGATCCCGCAGGATAACCGTCCGGTCCCCAGGGCTCGATTGGAGGCTGGGACCAGGATTGTCGCTGGCGTCGGAGACCAAGTTCCAGGTAAGGTTCGGCAGTGGACGATCAGTAAACGAATGCTGAAGACGAATTTGGCCTGACAGGCCGGTTAACTGATGTTGCGTAAGATCGAAATGCGCTAGCGAATCAGTGTCCGACCCGTACTGGGTGGTTTCTTCTTCAGGATCGTCGAATACGTCACGAGCGCTGCCGAATTCCGTCGATACGGATGCCGAAGTGGACTCACGACGACCACTTTGACGCTTATGACCAACGAAATCAGGAAAAGGGAGCCAGATTGGTCGAACTGACCGATTTAGAGGGAAGCGAATCTGCCCCGGCACGAGCCAAGTGCGTCGTCAGACGCTTCGGAGGCTCGGCGTTGACAGAATTCGCCTTTGGACGCATGGACGGACAGCCCACGCATCGCCCGGCAAAGGCGAACTGCCGTGTGGGGGAGGGGTTGGCTGTAGCCCTGGATAGACGACCACCGTCCCGCTTGCCTCCACCGCAGATCTTCGAGTGACAATGGTGCTGAATGATGGACCTTCCGAAGGTAGTGTTTCGCCAAAACCAGGCCGCCGAGTAGCCGAACTGGCTGATGTAGAAGGCGGTAGCACGTAAGTGCCGGTTAAAGCAGGAGGGTAAACTGGCCTCATACCAAATGGAGTAGGACCCGTGAGTTCCTCGTCGACAGAAACGAGGCCACCGACGGACGGGAATGTGGCCAAGTTATTTGGGTCCACGGGATCCTGATGAGAACCAGAAGAACCAGATTGGTCTTCTCGTCGTCGCTGATTTGCCGCCATGCTGAATGAAAGTGCTGACAAAGTTGCTGACAGCAATCGTAATGAGAAGAACCAGGAGCGTTGTAATTTGATCCAGAAATAGAATTCGTAATGAATAAGGCGTTAGGCCGGTCCAGATCTGAAGAAATCAAGAAAAGGTGAGGTATATGATACATAAACACAAACAAGGGTTGAAAATGTGGAGGGGTACATATATACGTTAGTGAACACAAACACTTTTGGGCGTGGGGGTAAATAAAAACGAAAAAATTATAATTAAGGGTGTGGGGGAAGACCCAGGTAAAGAAAATTTTACCCACCCAAATTATAAAATTTATTATACTACCCCCCAAAAGGTGCAAAGGCAGGCAGGGAGAAGTGGGTTAGAGTGTACAGCAAAAACCCACAAGTATGTACGTACGTACACGCAGATAAAATTGCAGACATAGCAGGCTTGCTATGCCTACAAGAAAACCCACGGGTACATACGTACGCACAAGAAAACTGCAAGCACAAAGCAATGGACACTTATATACGTATATACGCACTAGAGGGGCGTCCAGCTACCCAGCAGAAAATCAATAGTGGACAACCTTCCTCGTGCGACTGCAAAAAGACACAAATACGTAGCTACAGTAAGACCCAAAGATAATAACACGTGACTACGTAGAAGTGACAAGATACAGAGGACAGAAAACACAAAAAACAACCCAAGTGGCGGACTGCCGGTTATGAATAAAAGACACCGTAACCCTTTTCTTATTTTAGGCGTACTGCCTGGTTCCTGACCGGACGGTCAAGAAATGGCTTCAGCTTCTAAATATGGCTGATTTCTTCTCCAGACTGGGCTCCAACGTTCTGGATCTTAAAGGTGACTTCCGAAATTTTCTCCAGTATCCTGTACGGACCGTCGAGTTTTGGCCGTAACTTCTGACACATGCCGGAAGGAGTTCCTCCTGTGAGTTTTCTCATTACCAGCATGCCTGGCTCGTAGTGGATCGGGCTGACCTTCTTGTCGTAAGCCAGCCGATTTTTCTGCGTTGAAGCTTCCAGGCCCCGGCGGGCTGCAGGCCACGCCTTATGAAGGACGGAAAGGTGGGACCATTTGTAGGAGTCATAGTTCTGTACGACCTCATCGTTACGACCGTCAAACAACTGGCCCAGTGGAAGACGCAGATCGTGACCGGTCATAAGGAAATGGGGAGAATCCCCTACAGAGCTATGGATGGACGCCCGGTACGTACAAAGGGCCCACGGCAATTAATCGTCCCAATTGGTCTGGTAAACATCCACATACCGGCTGAAAATCATTCGGAGTGTCTTATTCAGTCTTCGACCACGCCGTTCGCGGATGATAGGATGTTGTTCGTTGCAGTTTCGATCCACTAGGCTCGCTCAGAGCGGTAAACAGTTTGGACAAGAAGTTAGTCCCGCGGTCAGACAGCAGATTAGAGGGCACGCCCCACCGAGAAACGAGTTTTAGGCGACCGTTTCTGCTGTTTCATTTAGCATTGCAAACGCTTCAGCGTACCGGATGACGTGATCTACGATTACTAAGATACACGTATTTCCCCGGCTTGTCGGGTTTTTTACGACCAGGCTGACCAGTTCGAGGGGACGGTTGACGCGAACATCATTCTGCAATCCCGCCTGTGGACGCAACGGGCCCGGATTGAATTTGGCGCACACCTTACGTGTGCTGATGTAGTCGGCGAGATCTTGCGCCATCGTCGGCCAAAAATAGCGCGAAGCTAAACTCGCATAAGCGGCTCTATGGCTGCGGTGGCCGCCAACCATATAACCAGAAAGAACTTCTTCCAGTATCATTTGGCGATAGCAGTGAGGGACCGCAATGACCTTGCAGGCATTGCCCCGACGACGGCCCCTCTCATTAAGATGTCATCGGAATGATAGACCATTCTGGATGAAGTAGATGGGCCGAAGCTTTTTCAGGTGCACCGAAACCTGCGGATCCTTCGGTTGAACCTTGCGTTCCGTGAGATCAAACAGAGGGCTGAAATCATTCACTATCCATCCGTTGCTCACGCTTCCGGGTAGCGACTGGCACCTATGGTCTAAGGCGCATATGGCTGGTGGGTACGTGACGTCAGTCAGGTCCATCTCGAGTTCGTTAAGCCGTTCCGATAATGGCAAAGGCGACAACGCATCGGCAACGACGTTTTGTCGACCAGGTCGATAGTCAATGGTTAAATCGAACTCCTGTAATCGTAGAGCGGACCGAGCTTGACGACTAGCACCCAGAATTGACCTGTTACGCGACAAGTCCTTCACAGCCATATGATTCGTCCAGATTATGAAAAGTCCAGCTGAGACGTACTGCCGGAACTTTTGGCATGCCCATACCACTCCAGCTCCCTCAAGATCAGTGGCGGAATGATTCTTCTCGTAAGTAGTGAGCATTCGGCTAGCATAGGCCACAGGCCGAGTCACCACAATTCGTGCCGTTTCCGGATTCTTGGCACAGCGAGGCACTGACGCAGGCTGTTCAAGGACAGCCCCCAGGCCGTGATGGCTAGCGTCCACTGAAATGAGGAAGACTTTCGCAAGGTCCTCATAAGCCAACACAGGGGCCTGAGTAAGGATCCATTTGATAGCATCAAATGCCTGCTGACGATCAGAATTCCACTGAAAGACAGCGTCTTTCTTGAGAAGCTCTATAGGGGGGCAGCTATCTTCGTATAGTCCGGAACGAATCTTCTGTAGCCGCTTGTACCCAGGAATGATGTTACGCCCTTCACATCTTCAGGAGGCGACAGGTTCGCCAAGCTGCCACCTTATCCGGATCAACCGAGATACCGTCCTGAGATATGATATGCCCCAAGAAGGGGACTTGTTGTCGAAGAAAACTGCGTTTCTTCAGTTTGATTCGCAGCCCGTTGTCGCGAAGCTTCTGGAGGACGATCCGAAGCATGTCCAGGTGCGAGGACACGTCCGGCGACGGGATAAGAACATCGTTGATGTAGACAGGTAGGCCAATGAGGACCTTCTCCATGACTCGCTGAAACGTGGCGGGGGCGTTGCATAAACCGAACGGCATAACGTTCACATGAAAGAATCCCCATATGGGAGACGAAAGCCGTCTTCTCCCTATCCTGAGGAGCTACCTCTACCTGCCAATATCCAGCTGCTTTTCAATTGGTCCATAATCTCGTCGATTTTTGGCAGGGGGTAATTGTCCTTCTTGGTGGCCTTGTTAAGCCGACGGTAATCAATCACCAGCCTTGTGGTGCCATCCTTCTTGCCGACGAGGATGCAAGGTGAAGACCACGGGCTCGTAGATGGCTCGCAAACGCCTCCCTCCAGCATCGCTTTGATATGCTTCTCGACTTCGGCCTTCTGAGGAGGATTCATACGATATGGCCGACTTTTAATGGGTCGTTCTTGCCCCGTATCGATCGACGTTTGACCGGCCTGGATTACCAGGACGGGCAAAAGTATCGTAGAATTCGAGAAACAGATCCTTCATTTGCCGTTTGAGCTCGTCTGAGCCGGTCATCTTGGCAAAATCAACGTTTGCTTCAGTATCCCGTATCTTTTCTTCGAGAGTGGGTTCTGGTGCCCGGCGTAATAGGTCAGGAGAAAAATATTCCCCTTCGAAGCTCTCCTCCAGACCTGATCCGCGAACAACGTCGTCTGTGCCGTATTGGCTGCGAAAACTTGTCGTGCCAGTGGTACCCGAATCTCTCTGTTGGCGAACAGCCTTGGACACGGACGGAGTCGTCACGCTGCGCACTTCTTGTGTCTGGTGGGCCCGTACTTGCAGGTGGTTGACCGAGCTAGGATGCTCTTTGCTAGCTCCCTGCTTTCCTGAGGCCGACCGACCGAGCGCTTGGATCGCTGGGTATCTGGACCAAACAAGAAAGTGCTGGTAAATCGAGGGGTGGCCTCCGCCCTCAACAACGTATGCCATGCCCAGAATCTCGTCGACCTCTGATCTGATACGATTGCTCGGCCCAAAGAAGCACCTTTGGGCAAGTCAACTATACGGTCGCCCCCATTGTACACCCGAATATACGAAACCTTTGGCGTTATGTCCAGAACGCCGGCCTGAGGCATACCGCTGGACTCTCAATCACGCCCGCATCAGGTTCATAGTAGGCGAGACAGGACGAATCCAAAAATGAGCCGTTAGCGCGAACAGCTCGGGCAGGGACAAAACGTTCCCGGTTCGGGAAAAGCCTGACTGCTTCCCGGACGCATAGGGTTACCGCAGACGTGACCTCAATGCCATAGGCTGAGGCAATAGCTTGCAACTCAGTCCGATTTAGGAACAAAGCACGGTCTCCAGTCGCTGCCGACGTCTCAATGTATCCACCGCGAGGATGCACCGTGAAGTCCAAGGAAAACAGGAAGTCAAGTCCAAGGAGGACCTCCTGCTGTAGAGATGGGACCACGTAGAATAGATGTGTTGCCTGAAGATTCTTCAATCGCGAGGTCAATTGGCACTGACCAAGAATAGTCAATTGATTACCTTCACCGGCTGCCGAGATGGAGGTAAGAGAGGAAACAGTCATTGGAACTTGCACGTGGTCCTTGATCTTGGCGTAGAATGATTTCCAAATCAAGGATACAGTGGCACCTGTGTCCACTAGCGCCAAAACTGCCACCGGGCCGATGCGAACCAGTACGTAGGGAGCATAGAAATAGAACAATCTTCGTGGGTTTTTCGACGTAAAAGACGCTTTCGCCAGCAATGACCTGCTGAGCGGAATTACGTATGCCGTCAGACAAGGCCAAAAATTCGTCGTTTACCACGATTTCGTCTCCCGTACGTACCACGGTTGCTACGAGGCTATTATCGATAATTACGATAATAATAACAACGATAATTATTAAAATTAACCAGAAAAGGTAGGGACTTACGAGACCTAAAAGAGAAAATAAAATTAGACAAGTATAATTATAGAAAAATACAAAGAAGAAACCAGATTACGAATTAAAAAATTGATAATAAATAAAATTATAATAATTATAACGAAAATTATACCTATCTCAGAAAAATAATCCCAAAAAAGGTCCCTAAGTTATCTCAAATGATGTACCCCAAAAGGAAAAACTACAAAATTACACAGAGATCAAATATAAGACAAGAATACAGACCAATGTATGACGACTAATATACGTATACACTAAAGGGGTACAAAATAACTTGTACAGAAACTGTATATACAAGTCAATATGATACAGACTGTGTAAATAAAATGGGCGTACGTAAACAAATGGCACAAAAATTTACAGCCTAATGTACACAATAACAATGACCACAAGACAGAGGTTATTGGCCGTTCAGGCTGGTTATATTTGACAAAAGACAGAAATTGGAGAAAACTATACGTACGTATATAACCCAGACAAACTTACAAAAATACCAGCGAGTCCGCTCTCATAGATGGGTAAAGGAAAAGCATAAGTTAGGTACGTAGATTCGTAGAACGGCGCAGAAATGCAGGACGAACGTACTGTTCTTATTTTCAGGCGTCTTCAGAATCTTCAGCTGATCGTGGCGATTTGGGATAATATGGCGTACTGCCGACCCAAATTTCTGGATTTCGTAACGTAGATGGAAGAAAAAGCGCGTTTGGAACCGGTACTGGCGTACTGCCGTTTGTTCGAATTGAAGTTCGTAGATTCGAATGTGTCTCAGAAAGTGGCGTACTGCCGTTCCGAATTCCAATTGTCGCTTCGAAAAATTACAGGAAATCGCAGAAATCGATACGTTATCGTTGGGGAGCGGCGTACTGCCTGTTCTCCCAAGCGCCGATCAGAACAGGAAGAAAAAAATACGCAAAAGAACCAGGTTGCGTCCTGGCAGACTAATGTAGCGGAAGTGTTGTAATATAGCGATTACCAACCACTTGCTACTGGAACTGCGCCCAATGGGTAACGCGCCTGGCCGAATATAGAGAGCCAGTCCGTGGGGAGCCTCGCCAGTAACAGATGTTACACGTACAACTAACCTAGCTAGACCTAGATAGCCCTAAATAACAACACCTAAATAAAGATGGTTTAATAATGGCGCGCAGGCCGGAAAATGACACAGTTATATTGAATAGATAGTACACACACATGTTATAACAATAACAACAATAATGCCGTACTGGCGGTTACATACAGGGTAACAAACCTTTGCAGGAGCCGGGGAGACCGGAAATACAGAAGGGGGTGGGAGACCCAACTGTCTAGACAAGGGAGCCCAAGGCGAGTGCACACAACATTGCTACCGGGGAGGCAGACAACAAACGTGACAAACACAACCCAACTGAATAGGATGGGAGAGGTTTTGTTGAGACCCCCAGGAGGCGGGGCTTAGGAAAACCCTCCCAGCCAATAGCAACATAACACATATATGCATATGGGGGAACACCCAATAGAGTGGGGACGCCTAGCCCAACCCAACCTTCCCCGACCAACTAGTGCATATGTGGCAGCAAGCCGGCACATAGCTAGGCGAAAGAGAAGTGTTGAGCATTACATACACACAATATTAGACACATACATATATATCCTCTACACACTTAAGGTGGTGATTCCCTTTGGTCACATAAAGTTGCACCATTATTACTGATTCATTACTTGGAGTTAAGAAGCCATTTTTATATCAAAATGTAGCCTGACATACTCTCTTTTTAATGCATACCACGAAATAGTGATGTTTCAGCACCTGTAACTGAAACCGAAAATATTTTCAGTCAGTACATATTTCAGTTTCAGCACCTAAAACTGAAACTGAAACTGAAAATAGTAGAGCTCGACGCCTGAAACTGAAATCGAAAATGTGGAAAATTGACGACTGAAACTAAAACTGAAACTGAAACTGAATTATTTTGATTTGTAGCCTGAAAGTGAAACTGAAATTCTGAAAGAAACAGACCTGAAACTGAAACTGAAGTAATTTCAGTCGACCATTGAATCTGAAAATAATTTCAGCTCTTGCTAGGCCTGAAAGTATCAATCGATTTAGGTCTACGCTTAGACTGAAAAATGTGACTTCAGACAGCGCTTAGCCTGGAACTTGGAATTTCGGACTACGCTTAGCCTGAAAATACCATTTTCAGATGATGTGTCGTCTGAAATTATTTCAGCTCGACCATATGACTTGAAACATTGCAAGTAATACTGCACGCTAGAGATGAGCACGGGCTGGATTTTTTCGGCCCGGCCCGCTCGCAAACTTTTGCGGCCCGGCCCGGCCCGCCAAAAAAAAATTCCAAAATTTTACTAACAATATTATTGCAAAGGCTTCAATGCAAGATGGAGAGGCTAAATTATGCTACGAAATGTTAAATTTTGCAATAAAATTACCAGAATCAGTAAATGTGTAGTTAATTTTAGTGATGTTACAACCATACATTAACACGGGGTCCGATTCTGGGGGGTCTACCCCTGAAAAATTCGAAAATTTTAAGGGGGTCTGCTCCGAAATTAGCAAAAATTGCGAATTTTTAACGTTTTTGACCAAAAATTAGTAAAAAATGACAATTTTTAGCGATTTTTAAGAAATTTTTTGAAAAAATCGCTAAAATTTGCTAAAAAATTACCAATTTTTAGTGAAAATCGCTGATGGGTCTGCCCTTTTTACTTTCTGGACGAGAGGGTCTGCCCTTTTTCCTTTTTGCTGGGGGGGTCTACCCGTTTTTTTGTGGGGCTGGGGGGGTCTGCACCCCCCATTCCCCCCACGTTATCCTATGGTTACAACATTTTCTAGAGCTGATCCGGTCCGTTTCGGCCCGCTCCGGCCCGCAGCTAAAAAATTTCTCGGCCCGGCCCGCTAACCAATGGAGGTCGGCCCGGCCCGGCCCGCGGGCCGGGCCGGGCCGACGGGCCGAAATGCTCATCTCTACTGCACACAATATGCTGTTGTACTGTATGTATCACAAAATGAATTTCTTCTTTCTAGTAGATTTACGTGGGTATATCTAGATACATTCCATTCTCGCAAAACTTACAATAGCAGTCACAAATTTTACAGATGTTTTATATATACATTGAAGTAATCTGCTGAATATTCACTATTTACTGACGTTTTACTGATTATACTGCAACCTATAATAAAGATAATGTGTTTTACGACGTTTCATAAGGTATAAAGTTAAAATTTTCCTAGTGAAAAATATAAAAATAAGATTTTAGTCTTGGCCTGAAACTGAAACTAAAAATAATTTGCTTGAGGCTTGAAACTGAAACTGAATCTGAATCTAAAATTCCGACGAGCGCCCGCCTAAAACTGAAACTGAAAATCTAATAAAATGAGGCCTGAAACTGAAACTGAATCTGAAACTGAAATTCCGACGAGCAACCGCCTTAAACTGAAACTGAAATTCCTCAATTAGCAGGCCTGAAACTGAATCCGAAACTGAAACTGAAAATAAATGGGCCGCCTGAAACATCACTACCACGAAACTAATTTTGCTTCTCTAAAATATTTTTAACACATTTTAGAAGGAGTATAATTTTCCAGAATTTTTGCAGACTCAAGTAAATTTTTCCGCGAGACATCGGTAATATCATTCGATACCTCCATCAAATAGCTGGGACGATTTTTTATTTATTGTGAAATAGCTCTTCGTTATAGAGAAATAAGCCGAAATGTGTGCGTAACCTGTATTTTGCCTACTTTTTCCAAATTTGTCAAGCGATTACTTTAGCTAGAAAGCAGTAATCGGGGCAACTAAAAAATCGTCCCTGGGTATATTTGTGCAGAATTTGTTCAGTAGCAGCCCTCCAGCTTGCATGGTGAATACTCCACAATCTTTGGAAAAAAATTGGTCGTGTTTTTGCAAAAACTAATTTTTTTATACAGGATGCCAGTTGGAAGACGATCATGCGTTGGATAATTTGTCCCTGTGAGACCTTCTGATCGACGCCCTTTGTTTGATTTTACGGCTTGCGTAGTTCAAGAAATGTTGGATTATTTGACTTCTGCAAAAATGACAAGTTTTCGACGCCAAAACTAGAAAATCGGCTATATCTCACGGTAGAGAATAGCTAAAAACTTGCTTTATAAAGCAAAAATGTGAAGCTCAATGAGATCTTTCGAATGAATATAGTCATAACACTATAGCACGGTCAGTCTATGTTTGGCAGCACGTTCAGAAATTGGGAAAAACCTGACCGGAAATTTCGAACTTTTGAATCGGAATTGCGCGGAGGGTGTTAGAACGTTAAAAGAACTTATTTCGGAAAGTTTCATCAAATTTCATCTTGATTTACGCCGCCAAATAACAACATGTACCCAAAAGGAATCACCACCTTAAATAATAAATGAACGTAAAAGGCGCTACGTTTTGTCGTTTCTTTTACGATGCTGAATATAATAACACTAACAATAACATAATATCAAGAGTAAATAATAGGAAGAGTACAACGGTAACCGTTCTCTTCCTTAGTGTAAATGGCGTGTCAGATGCTCGGCACATTGAGGCCGAAATATCGGGGTGGGGGTCACGGATAGTACAGTTAATAATGTGTTAGTATGCGTTTGAACTAAAACGCATCTGATTAGCTAATCTCCTACCTTATGCCAAATTTATGTGTATAAGATGACCTGTCCACCCGAAATCTCGGGAAGGGGGCTCAGCTTAGCGTTGTTAATGAAATACGTTAGCGTTGCTATATAATTAAAACGCACTGATAAGGACTACGGTAGCTAACTAGCCAAGCAAATGCATTTCAGTTGAGCTTAACAACGCTAAGCTTTATTAGTGTATGAAGCATTTAGTGGATTGCCCGCCTTCTGCTTCTTTTCCAGTCGCCACGCCTGCAGCGGAACAACCAAAGAATCGGGTTGCACTACTTGTGGGTGGTAAATGGTATCTCAGTCGACGCATTTATTCAGGGTGAGCGTTGCAATACTACTCCTTGTTCTCCTGCAGAACAGGTTGACGGTTCAGAACGAAACCCAAATATTGGTTTATATTGTTCTTATATTGAAATTTTGCAAGAGGTGAGGTTCCTTGTTCAATCAATCCCAATTCAATCCCAATAATATGTATTTTGAAGACCTTGTGTTTTTGAGCGTCTTCTATTCACCGAAATCCTCAGGATTAGTGGGCACGTCTTCTCACTTGTAATCTTGCAGTCTTCACTTGTCGGAGAGCGCGGTTATGCATGCTTCGCGCTTAGAGCCCTCTGTCTTTGATTCATTTAAAGATTGTATACAGCTTTTGAAATCTCAGTTTCCAAAACCCCAGTTGTCTATCCAAGATCGTTGTAGTGCTTTTGTTCGGAGAATCCAACTTCCGGGTGACTCTGCACGTGAATATACTTCAGAATTGCAACTTTGACTCGACGTTTGGCATAATCCCAATAATCGTGAGAAGTATTGTATTGAACAAATTTACTATGGTATTTACCAGGAGTAGGCAGTTGCTTTAGCTGCTAGTTTCAATCGGGGGAACCGACCATGGATGAGATTTTTGAATTGTTGACAAATTAGAATCGCGTTTGCTTAAGCGTAAAACAGGTGTTCGAAACTGCGAAGGAGGTTACTGCCGTACGCAAGGAGATTCAGAAAGCAAAGAATTGAGTTGAGAGTCGGCTTACGGAAAGTGTTATCGTGCTAAACGGCAGATTACAAAAAGGAAAAATTTTGCCCTACAGATATTGTAAGCGAAAGGGGCATTCTCCCGATAGGTGCTGGGATAAGCAACCTGAACTTGCTCAACTCTTCGGGTACTTTTCCTGCTGTACTAATGATTGTTACTGTATGTTAGTGTATGGGAAACAGCTGTATTGTATTGTGGTGAAAGCCAGAAAATTTTCTTGTACGTCTTTTTTTGGATGGTCCGTTTTGACCTTCAGCTGGGTTCTGGTGTTATTTATTATGTTGGTTTCTACCTTTTTTGTTCTTTTCACAAATAGTGTCTATATTTCTTTGCTAATAATCATTGTCAGTATTGCTGCTTTATGTCTCTGTCTATGTATGTCTATGTATGTCCCTGTAAGCCCCGCCTACTTGGGGGCCTCCCTTCGAACTTCTAAAATTCATCAGTCGTTTATTTTTCCACCTACAGTCCGGCTGTCAACTAAGGGCTCATCTGGGTCCGCACTTACTCCACCCCGTCCTGTTTTGTTGGGTCCGTTTAGGTTCCCCCGTCTCTCCCCCAGGGATAACTGTACTGGTAAGTATGTTTGTCTTTTGTATTGTATAACTGGGTTTTACTGTCTGTCAGGGCTTACGCCCACGTATGTACTTATTGTTTATTAAACCATTTATTTAACTGTGTCTTGTTATATTGGTAGCTAGGTTTAGCTGGTTAGCCTAGGTAGGTTGGATCTACAACTACAACTATTTGGCGAGGCTTCCCCTGCCTGGATCCTGACGGCCATGCGCGTTATCTATTTTGTGGCAGCGCCACCGACAATTACTTGTCGGGTAGCCAGTTGGTCTACCATCATAATTTGGTACGGTTTACACCGGCTGCGCTACATTAGTCTGACAGGGTGAAAACAGGTTGAAGCTGGTCTTCTCCCGATTTTTTTCAATCGTGTAAGTTTAGGAATTTTCCTGTCTGTGGTGAAGCATTTACCTTTACAGGTAAAAATTTCCATTTGCTTACGCGAACTTATCCTGATCTCCTGCCTCTGGTGCTATTTCCAGTTGCCTACAGACCAATCACTTGGTCTTTTCCTGCCTGCCTATCTACGTACAACTCATCGATTTTCCTCTGGGTCCTGTTTATTACCACAAAGCCTTACGGCTATACTTATTTATTCACCTTAGTGCACATTTTTTTCTTAGGCTGTGGTGTGTTTGTGCAGTACGTATGTACATATATTTGTGCGATTAGTATACGTGACTTAGTGGGGCCACAAAACTGAGATAGGAATTAGGGACATTTTGGGGATTTGAGATAGTTTCACAATAAGAACCATAGGTTTATTTTACCTTTTGTTAATTTTACCTATTGTTGTTTTTTTCATTGTTATTTTTATTCCCATTGGTGCCTAATGCCATGTCCTAATTCTATTTTCTCTTTCAGATCTTTAGGTCCTTTTCCATCTCATACAATATGTCTCTCAATTTTGTTATTTTTCACCAATATAGGGTATTTTTCTTAACAAATTTTGGGGTACGTACGTACAAACAGCCGTATGTTTTTGTCAATAATTGCAGGTTTTGGCTTTTCCTGAATGGCTGTTGGAGTTACCTCCACCATGGTTCACCAACAGTCGGGTTTGCCGATTCTGATCTTATTTGGAACGAAAATATCACAATTTGGATCCTAAGAAGAACCGATTTGTTAGTGAAGCATGAAGAAGCGCATTACGTCTTTGCGGCTGCAGGAAAAGGCCATTCGCCAACAGTCGACTATGAAGGCAATGCCCACGGGTGTTTGACCCAAAGCTGCATGGGTTGCCTGTCTACTCGTCATTGTGGCCTAGTGTAGATCCTCAAATCACCAGGTGACCCCAGCGGTCATCTATGATCAGGGTCGTTACCGACCAGTCCTGTGTTGGCCCATTCGGCCCCGGTTGATCGGAAACTGCAGGAAAACAGAACATGTGGGGATTGGCCTGGTTCACCGATTGTGTATCACTCGGTACTTTTGTCATGAAATTCAGTCCCACTCGGTACGGAGTCCCACTCGGCACTTTCCAATTTTTAAACAATAAACGTCCCATTCGGTACTTTTGAGTCCCACTCGGTACTTTTGAGTCTTACTCGGCACTTTTGAGTCCCACTCGGTACTTTATTGTCTTACTCGGTACTTGAGGAGACTGAATTTTTCTACATTTAATGTAACAATTTGTCAGAATTTGCATATATATTTGATAAATTGTGCAGACAATGCTGAAGATAAAACACTGAGTCTTTATTTGTTTTATTCCCTACAATCTTTTTGTTTTCTAGTGTGTTTGTGTATTTAACATTTTTAGACAAAGATTAGTGAAGAGAGGCCTATCCCAAAATTTGCAGAAATTTTTAACGTTTTTAGCAAAAATTAGTTAAACATAACAATTTTTAGCTATGATTAAGAAATTTTTGGATTTGTTTGTTTTAGAGTTGTAGTTTTACATAACTTTACAATGCTATAAAATGAAACAATTATCCAGTAGTACTCAAATTAATGTAATTTGAATTTGATTTAATTAATTCTTAATTTTGGGTGTTAAGTTTTAAGTTAATATAACGCTACGACTGCTTATATACGAATATTTTAAAAAATTCATGAAAATTATACTTTAAATACTTCAAATTGAACTTAAAGTACCGAGTGGGACATAAAAGTACCGAGTGGGACTGCAACGGACCGAGTGAGACTCTACCGGTTCACCAGCTGGATCAGAAGAAATCGGCACTGGCTTTACAGCCCACGTGCAAGCCGATGTGCCATCACCTGGAAGTTCGGTAAATATGGTTGATTCATCACATCTGGAATTAGAAGTTGACCGGTTACCCGGTCTGGTCAACTCAGCTTAGGGCCGGGGGATGTGGAATGTCCCTGGCCGATTCCAACTCAAATCTGGTGATGAACGATCAGGCCCATGACTAGGGTCATTTTACCTATTTCCTGTGGTTAGTCCTTCCAACCGGTAGGATATCGGTTTTGGACCTGTACATTTTTTCCAGTCTCCGCGGTGCCGAATCGAACAATTATATGAACTGGCATCTGTTGGGTGGTCCCCGTCTTCATGGGACCCATCAGATTTCGGTGACCAATGGACGGGTATACTACAACCGGCCGGTCGGGCACCCCCATCATCAAACCCAACAGTGGGTCTTCGTTTCCATACTCTCCGTTTCAACAAGTGTCCCATCATTTGCTGGGATTACAACGAACAGACTGTAATTACCCCGTTTACAGCGAATCCCGCCCATCAAAACAGAGGTAATCCGTTTGCCGTAACCGTGGCTATTTGTCAATTGCTGGTTCAACCACCATTACGTTTGGGCTTTGGACCAGAGATAATCAGGTTTCTTTGGGCTCTGGTGGCCGCGTTGGTGGTAGTCATCGTCGGGGGCAGATGGAGGCGTATGAAGTCGGTGGTTTGCCCCAAACTTATTGGATTGACTGGAGTTATTCCCCCACCGAACATCAGGGAACAGAATACAAAGGGGCGCGGAACCGTCTTCGTGTTCCCCCCAGCTGTCTATGCCATCCTACCGACGATCTCTTCACCCATCCCTTCAGCATCCGAACCGTTGACGAGGGTCAACCCTATTTTATGGACCGTGGTAACCTGGACGTTGATATAATGCTAGCATATTGGGACTGTCTCGTCGGCGCTCAGATCGAATCTTAGATCGAAGGACTGGCGTTTTAACAAATAACTACGCGTCAAATGGAAGTTATGAAATTTGCGTCGGTGCATTTGGCTGACCATACACCGGAATGCGAAGCAATTCCGGATACCGTCTTGTTGGCTTTACAGCCTCAGTCGAGTAATATTAGCACCTGAAGCTGGCTCTATTTAAAGGACCTTACGTGCTGGATCGCGTGGACTCGGTCTCAGCGTTAGCGTTGGTGGATATTGGAACCTCCGTATTACGGATGTGGGGATCATTCTATTGGAATGCGATGAACTTCATCGTGCTCTACCGATTGGGTTCTCCATGCCGCCTATTTCTGTCCGGTGGAGGCAATTCCCTGACGATTCTTTGTCAGTGCCAACTGGACCTGTGTCTAATAAATTGGAACCCGATGTACAGCCGTTCGGTAGTTCCGAACCTCCAGCAGGAGTAGTCAAGGACTCTCGTGCTGACTTGGTCGTCTCGATCCACCCACGCTGGGGTACAGCTAAGCGTCTGG
The DNA here is from genome assembly GCA_030248195.1 of Trissonchulus latispiculum. Classification (NCBI taxonomy): domain Eukaryota; kingdom Metazoa; phylum Nematoda; class Enoplea; order Enoplida; family Ironidae; genus Trissonchulus; species Trissonchulus latispiculum. Next base: position 24,585 of record JASAND010022077.1, read on the forward strand.
TGGTATTCGATGGATGTTTTCTACCGGGTGCGGTTACTGCCAACGGTTCCCGATGCGTCTGGGATTACGTGCTCCTTTTCGCGGAGAAGGAACAGTACGTCTAGGGCTGTCGGCTGAAAGGCGGCCCGACGGTCTTTGAGCTACAGCAATTTCCTACGTGTCCAGCATGGGTTTATAACGACTTAGTCGATAGTCAACGGGTTTATCCTCCAGCTAGCATTTTTGGGTAATCCCCAGGGTCTTGTATATCCGCGTATACAATGGTGGAAGGCCACGTGTTGACCTCTCCCAAGTTACCAGGTAAAGGGCAGAGCGACTCCCGTTGAGCTGGAAGGAAAGAAGACCGTCCGACGTTGATGGTGATGGAAACTGGAAATAGATCTCCTGTCAGTACTCACTTTCTCATCGGGCGCTTTGACGACCTGGCTCGTTTCCGCCCCGCCAGGAGACCATACCAGTTGGACGAGTGAATTCACGCGGACGAGTTCTACACTCTTCCTTTGGAGTGGTCCCGTCAAACATGGGCACTTCGAACACTTCGTTGGGAATTCGGCGGACGTCCTTACGCCACGTCTAGGTCCGATCCACGTAGAAACGGTACGGGATTTTGAGACAAACATGGATTTCGCTAGAGTTGATGCGCACGAAGAAATGAAGAACCGCTTCAAGGACTTACTCGTTGAGCTCTACGACATAAGGCAGAAGTCTGGAAGCAAATTCACTCCTGCTAGAAAAGGATGTTTGCGAACAATCGACCAATGCGTGTCCGTCTCCATGCGCCCTCGTCAGCAATCAGGACGGTTCTACGCTAGTGGCTCTGCTTCGCAACGGACCAGCTATCCTTCAGCGCATCATGAAGAAGATTCTGACGGGCTTACCCGTCTATCCTGATGATGTTCTCGTCCCATCACCGCACATGTCGGAGCATTTTGTAATGTCCCGCATGTTGTTGCATGGCTTTCGCGACAACGGGCTGCGGATCAGACCGAAGAAGTGCATTTTCCGGACAAAAGTCCCTTCATATAGGGCACATCGGCAGTCTGGATGGCACCTCGGCGGAGTCAAGTGTGCAGCCGTGGCGAAGCTGTCCCCCTCCGACGGATATCAAAGGCGTAAAAAACGTTTCTAGGACTCGGTGGCTACGATCGTCATTTGACGGCGGAATATGCCAAAATTGCGGCTCACCTAGTGAATCTTCTTGGGAAGGGTCGGTGTTTGAAAGGACCGAGTTTTGAAGGTTGGCTTACGACGCCGTAATTTGGGGCCTCACCTAAGCCTTTGTTCTGGCTTACCCAGAATCCAACAAAATCAACAGCATGCTTGGTTGTTATTGTTGTTGTTGTTGTTGTTGTTGCCGGGCTACTCAGCCAAGAGGCTATATGAGGGTGCTAACCTTTGTCTCTCCCCATCAGCCATAGCTAGTATGACTCTCGCTTCGTCGCCTGAACAGCATGCTTGGTAGATGCCAGTTACGGTGGTCTGGGGGCTGCCTTCGAACAGCCGGCGTCGATGCCATGAAGAAAGAAGAAAACCGGCGCAGGCGATCGCGTGGAAACACAACCAGCGGCCTACGCCGGTCAGGATTAATTTCTTCTAAATGAAAAACACGGTCACCGATCTGAAAGGAGCTGGAGTCGTTTGGACTCGATTTCCGCTTGGCTGGATGGCGGTTGCTGATCTTTTCGGCGCTGGATCCGGACTGGCGCTGAAAAACAGATCTGACGGCACTATGTACCCCCTGTCCGTTGCACCTCCATCAACGATCTGGTAGCACCCCCTACCTGGAAACGTGAGCAGCGGCTGCCCCGAGTTTCAGCTGCTGTTCGACCTTCTAGAACGGAATGTTCTATCGGAGGATGGTCTATTAGCGGGTTGCTTGAAGAAACTCCGGATCCTTTACTTCATCCACAATGGACTACTCCGACGGCACCGGACGAGCGGGGTCGTCGACGAGGTATGCATTTAAGGTCATTGCGGTACCGAAAGCTTGTCGGGAGATGATCCTAGATGAGGTCGGTCTAGGTCTTATAGTTGGTGACCATCGCAACCATATGACCCACTTTGCGAGCCTGGCCTCACGTTGCCGTTGGTTAACTATGGCTAAGGATCTCGCCTCCAACTTTGCACATGCCTGTGCCACATCCAACCCTGGGTCTGTTCGTCCACAGACTGGGTTGTAGAACGAAATCCGAGTGCATCGTCCCCTATATCTGGTCAATTTGGACGTCTGGCCATGCGCGAATAACTCCACGACTGTGGTAGTGCTTGCCTTCGACCACTGTGGATCTCTTCACCCGGTGCCGAGGCATGTGCCTTGAAGCAGTGGAAATGGTCGCCAACGACTTTCAATGGAAGTGTGATTCGTGGCGCCAACTCTTATTCTGCAATGGACCATGGGACATGTTTCCTGCTGAAGTTGTTGACGACACGGCCGTCTGGTCAACGGCACAACTGGGTTCCAACATCCCGGGGACACGGCATAGCCGTGTCGGATCAACACTGAAGCATCCGGAGTCCTTAAATTATGCTACCGAGCGGTGTGGTCCATTTCCCCCACATATTTTTCCTGACGGATGTTCCGATGTGTGGACCTGCCTGTCGAAGACGTGTGCTGGACTGCTGGTTGCAGGCGTGCCCTCATATGGCTTCTAAGCTGACGAGCCCGGAACAACAACAACAACAACAACAACGGCACTTGGCAACGTTAGTAGATTGAAGCATGCCTGGAGTGAGTTTTCTACCACGTAGATACGGAATCGGATCCATTCCCAGTCAGGCATGAATGATCATGCAAATGGTTACAGGGGTTACGCCCTCAGGCTGATGCCAGAAATTTCCACGGAAGAAGAAGTCAACTTCCATATCCGGAATATTGGTTTCTCATTGGAAGCAGGAAAACATCCACATTGAAGAATTGAAGCCATCTTGAAGCTCGAGGTCAAGGTATCTTCATAAGCAGAAAAATGATGCATCAAGTAGTAGGTTTTGATCGGGTTTCACCCAACTTGCACGTAAGTGTTGGTGTTTGGTCATTTAGGTCCTTCTTTGTTGGGCACGTAAGTGCGTGTTTTCTTCTGTTCTTAGCAGTTAACTGCTTTGTACGGACAACCGTGGCTTGCATTTTATTTGTTGCTCTTTAAATGCGAGCCTACGGTAGGTACATATATACATAAGTTGCTCTCGCTTGGGGATGTAGGTGCTTGTCTGGGTAATACTTACTTATGTGTGCGTTGTGGGTCTCTGTGGAACTAGTCACACCTTGGGCCTTTGCATACGTATGTATGGTGTTGTTTAGCTTGTCAGCAACTGGCTATTGCGGGTCACCTAGTCAAAGTTTTCCAGCACAAGTTATTTGGGCTTTTTATTCCCTCTTAATCTTAGGTTGGGTGGGTCAAAATTTTATTTTTGTCACGCTCTCTATACCATTTCCTTTTCTCTTTCTCTCATTAGCCTCCACCCCTAAACCTTGTTACGTATACATGTATATACTATGATGAATAAAACTAGGCACTTTGTTTGTTACCTACACTTTTTTCTGCATCTTCTAGGATTAGTTAATTGTGGTTTGCTAGTTTGGAATCAATTTTCTGTGTATTATCAGCTCAGCCGGTGTGGACTAGCCTTACGCTGTGCCTTATTGCGGCAATTACTTGCCATCTCGTGTCATGTCAAACAACAGGAAGCAAGAACAACCACCTGGAGCCAGTCAGCCTGATCAACCACCGAAGGATCCGATCAGTCGCTTTTCCTTTCTGCCAACCGGTGGACACGTAACTGTGGACCAGGAATTGACTAATTCTATGCTGTTTGGGCTCCAACCAAAACACTCGGATGCCGTTACGGATATTTCGCCGGACCGGCTAACCTTTCCAGTTCCAGTTCCGTGACTACGTTTTCTGACTCGCCTTATTTAGCTGGCGTCCCGATTTGCGTTGCGGCGACCAGTACCACCAGAGCTGCGGCGTACCAGGGTACATCGGCGGTAACCCCTGCGGAAGAAAAGTCGACAACGAATGCAGAAGCGCTTTTACGGGCTCGACAGGTACTCTATCAGATCACCCAGCAAATTACACAAATTCGTGGTAAAGCGGCAGCACGTGTGTCACAGCTATCAACGCCTCTTTCAGAGTCCACGGAAGTGTCTCGTCTCCTTCGGGACGCAGCACGAAAAGCGATTACTCGCATCGTATAAAACTGTCTCAGGGTTGTGGCCGTGGCCTAAGCTCAGTCCCGACTGGCGCCGGTGATTTTGGTAATTTGGTCCTATCCGGTGGTAATGATGCTGGGAACCCTGCTTCAGACGCTGCCCTATCTGAAGGAACAATTCAATTTTTGTCAGAAGGCAACCAACAACCAGAAGAATCGGCGGCAGAAGAAGATGCGGGAATCCCTGTTGTTCCTGGTTCTGACCCTTTACAGGGATCCTCTTTCGATCAGAGGCTGGCTGACGATATGGACCGGATTTTGCTATGAATTCCGGTCGTGTCTCCAAGTCAGTGCCACTCTTTACATCGACGACGTCTGGAAACTGAATCGATCGTGCAGCAGTCCTCTGAAGCCCGTACCCCAGAAGATCGAGCGGCGAGACTCGTACGGCCGTCTGTCACCGAAGAAGAAATTAACCGGATCCCTCTTTGGCGTCGTGACGAGGCCCAAACAGCCAGAAATTTGTTGTTATCGCTTCATCGACATATGGCGGATCGGTTACGCTTAAATTTGGACCCGGTCACGGACGACTATCTTCTTCAGTCTATCCGTGCAGCGGCGGAAGGTCTCGTGTCTCTGGATATTATCCGTCAATACTAGCGGTTCAGCAACGAGCACTTAGCTGTTCCCGCTAACTTCAACCCGGTGGTCGTCATTAATGACCTGATGACCCTGCTGGTTGCCATCCCTGACATGTACCATATGTACCCGGAAACTGGTGTGGTTGCTTTCGACCTGGAAGGTGGGTCTGATCCTCAATTTGGAAATTTCCAGGAAGCAACTGTAACTATGATCCAACTTGTGGGCCCTATACCATCACTTCAACCCACTATCTTATTATGGTCAGTGAAATTTTGGCTTCTACCTTCAGACTAAAAACCGGTTTTGCATTTACTACAAATGATTCTTCAACCCTCAGAGACTGTGTATTTTGTTACCACCGGGACTGTCTGCGACTTATTGTGGCTGGCCCGATTCTGTGGGTTGGTCGTACTTGAAAGCTCATTTGTTGAGCTGGGCGAGGTGGTGGCTCAAGCGATTGGCTTTAGCTGGCTTCATTGGCTTCAAATTCCGGAGTGGCCCGAGTTACCTTGGGAACATTGTCAGAGGGGAATCCTTCCGGGAAACACATCTTGGTTTGGCTACCCTTGCCCAAACATTTGGACTGATTTCTCCGAAAACCATCAGACAGTCGGGTTTTCGTAGATTTCCGATATTTCCAACTCTGCAGTAGGTGCTGTATGCCCTTGCCCACGTTCTAACCATCTATGGAATCCTAACGGAGATAGCCAACGGGCTAGACTTTCGTGAACGGGCCCAATCTATTTACTTGGGTGGTGTTCCATTCACCTTTTCTACGGACAATCGAACTATCGGATTCTGTTATTCTGAAGGTCGCATTGGTATCTGTCCTTCAGGCAACGCCCTTCACCCCATTTGATCGCGAACCTACACCTGAGGAAGTGGCGGAACAAAAAGCCTTACGGCAAAAACTAACTATCCGCCGCGGCACAATCCACGAATTCCGGGGGCACTTTGCCTGGTCCCTGTTGGCCCGTGAAGAGATTGGTGGGAACAGAGCATTTCTTTTACGAGATGTGTTCTGGGTCCACCTCATGCCTCTACTTAGAGGCTATTTCCGTTTGGCATATCCGGCGGTCCGCCAATGAAATGATTTATTGGACTTTAATTGGTTCACTCAAATCAAGGATAGAGTACATCCTGCGGATCCAAACCGAACACAGGACTCAGACGCTTCCATGAACGAACAGGCCGGGCAAATTGATCAGCAATCCGGTAAGCGCTAGCTTAGGTCTCATTTTTTTGTTCTGATTATGCAAATTAGGCTAGCACGTATTTAAGCAAGAGTTCTGACTGCCTTCGCGAAGTCTCGGCTATCAGCAATCAAAACGATTGCAAATTTTTGAGCATCAGTGTAGCTTGGTAGCTGCACACAGGTGCTTTAGGTAGGTTGTCCTTATTGCTTGCACTGGGCATTACAATTCGGTCCGTTCCATTCCGTTCCATGTTCTTCGACCGTTCCATAAAGCGGAACCATATAGAAATCTGGCAAAGCACGCGAGTAGAATTAAACGAGAGGGTAACTAAAAAATTATCGGTAAAATCTAAATCGTAAACAGGGTTCTGTTCAGTTTAGAAAATCGCTTCCAGGAGTTCTCTAAATTGATGTATTTTGTTTATTTTTATTAATTGAGCACTGGCGAACAATGCTGTCTTTGATACTCTTAAAATGTTTTGGTGGTTTCCAAACTCGTTTAGCACGATTCAGAAATTTGTTTGATTCATCATTTTGGTATTAGCACGGCTAATTTCTTAAACGGTAAGTGTAACTACGATAACGATGCACACTTTAGTCTGAACTGCTTTCCGCTGTTTGACAGATTGCATTTAAGGTGGTGATTCCCTTTGGTCACATAAAGTTTGTACCATTATTACTCATTCATTACTTGGAGTTATGAAGCCATTTTTATATTAAAATGTAGCTTGACATTTTCTCCTTTTAATGCATGCCACGAAATTAATGTTGCTTTTATAAATATTTATAATACATTTTAGAAGGAGTATAATTTTCCAGAATTTTTGCAGACTCAAGTAAATTCTTTCGCGAGACATCGGTTATATCATTCGATACCTCCATATATAAAATAGCTGGGGACGATTTTTTATTTATTGTGAAAGCGCTCTTCGTTATACAGAAATAAGCTGAAATGTGTGCGTTACCTCTATTTTGCCTACTTTTTCCAAATTTGTCAAGCGATTACTTTAGCTAGAAAGCAGTAATCGGGGCAACTAAAAAATCGTCCCTGGGTATATTTGTGCAGAATTTGTTCAGTAGCAGCCCTCCAGCTTGCATGGTGAATACTCCACAATCTTTGGAAAAAAATTGGTCGTGTTTTTGCAAAAACTAATTTTTTTATACAGGATACCAGTTGGAAGACGATCATGCGTTGGATAATTTGTCCCTGTGAGACCTTCTGATCGACGCCCTTTGTTTGATTTTACGACTTGTGTAGTTCAAGAAATGTTGATTATTTGATTTCTGCAAAAATGACAAGTTTTCGACGCCAAAACAAGAAAATCGGCTATATCTCACGGTAGAGAAAAGCTAGAAACTTGCTTTAAAACGCAAAAATGTGAAGCTCCATGATATCTCTCGAATGAATATAGTCATAGCTGTATAACGGTTGCCAAACGTTCAGAATTTGGGAAAAACTACTCTGACCGGAAATCTCGAATTTTTGAATCGGGATTGCGCGGAGGGTGTTAGAACGCTAAAAGAACTTATTTCGGAAAGTTTCATCAAATTTCATCTTGATTTACGCCGCCAAATAACTACATGTGCCCAAAAGGAATCACCACCTTAACTGACATAAGTGTCGTCACAAGAGTACATGTAGTCTGAAACAAAGATGATGCCTTCAAAAAACTCAAGATGCAAACTTGGTAGAAATACTTTGCTTTAAGCTGTGCCATCGGTCTATTGCTCTGATAGCAGAAGCTCACTTCCCACGAATAATCAAAAAATGTTGTATTACATGAAAGCTATATTTCTTGGAAAACCTCCTACTTGTGGGAACAAAATAACCTTGCTTTTCTATTCTTAAAACAGAAAAAATTTATTTTAAATTAAATTAAAATTTAAATTATTATTAAATGTATACATTATTTACAGCATACACTTTATTCTTACAGTAAAGCAATGAATCACAAGTACTCATATGGGCTAAGGATTTCGTGGGGGTATGGGGGAGTGGGTTGTAGACAGTAGTGTTGTTGCCCGGCCGGTTTTTTGACTCGGCCGGCCGGACCCGGCTGGCCGAGCTTGTGAACCCGGCCGGCCGTTTCCGGCCGGGTGATGCAAACCGGCCGGCCGGCCGGTCAAAAAAGCCGGCCGGTACGAGTTTTTCCCTATTTTTCGTGTATTTTGCAAAATATTTAGCATTAATTGATGCATACAGTTACTCCTGGTTATGTATAACAGATAAAATCAAGTAGAATCCTTTTTCTGAAGACCGGCCGGCCGGCCGGCTGCATCTGACCCGGCCGGCCGGCCGTGTGCGTTTTCCTCGGCCGGCCAACAACTCTAGTAGGCAGATTCCCTAGCAAGACAAAAATCGGGTATACCCCTTTGGCAAGAAAATAAAACGGGTAGACCCACTCTGCCTGAAGGCGAAAAAGCCAATAGAGTGGAGCCTTCAACAAATTTTTACCTGACTTGTCGTACTGAAACCAGGAGTCTTATTCGTCACGATAACGTCAGATCTGAGTTATTACTTATCTCATATATTAATGATAGAATTTTTTGGAAGTATGTGAAGTCAAAACTATTTTGTAAAGAAGACATTCCTTGTCTCAAACAGCAGGATTCAATAATCTCGGACGATAAAACCAAGGCAAACATTTTTAACTAATATTTTGTCTCGTTTTTATCTCGCCTAAAGGCGAGATAGCTGTTGTCGTTTCTGGCTCAAAATGAACTGCATGCTGCGAACGCGTTAAATTCTGTCCTATGCTCAACACTCCTTCAATTAACAAATTTCATTTTTGTACGTGGGGGTCCCGATTGTGCTTGGCCATTATTGGCACAACTTCGACCTATTTCAATTTTTTTCTGAATTTAAAAAAGATAATTTTTCACCTGCCAAAAACTAGAGTAGAGGGGGCTTTATTTCACTCGAGTAAATATTTGGACTTATTCTTTTCGCAAGGCCCCCTTTGGTTGAACTGAAAATTACAACTGATCACCTTGCGTAATATGCAAATTAACCTTGATAATTTGACGGCAGTTGGGTATAAACGCAAGCAGAGAGAAGCTGCGACTAAGCTTAGTCAATTATTCTACCAGAGCGAAAGATTGAGAAAAAGAAGTACCAAAAATTTTTATTCATAGCAATGGCAATTTGTCTTTAGCAATTTGTACAGTATGCTTTCGGTTTCCTCAGTTTTTTGTTTTCACCCTATTTCTATCCTTTCTAGCCTATTCTATCCCTCTTCTATTTTTTACAGTCATCTCACCCAGTCGGTACTCCTGCTACGGGGATAGTGCCAGCCTAGAACGTATGCATTTTTGAGGGAAGGGGGTTCTGACACTGAATATATATATATATATATATATATATATATATATATATATATATATATATATATATATATATATATATATATATATATATATATATATATATTACCATAGCACCCGAGGCGTTCTACAAGGCCATCAAAACGTCTATTACTTCCATCGTAATGGGGCTGCTGTGGCAGCTCCATCTGACAGCCGGATACCCCTCGACAGTCTTTGCAAATTTCCCAGGGAGGATTTAAAATAGGGCGCAACAGTTATTTTCTGCAATCTCTGGACTTGACAAAATCCTCCGCTTATAGCACAGTAAGAAACCAATGCTGTAACAGAGGCTCTCCTGCGTTCAATAATATACATAGAACACAACTTATGTATAAATAGTGAAAATTTAGACGAAAACTAAATACCCATTTTATGCTTTGGTTTAGCTAGTATTTAACTGACAGTTTTAATTTGAACAAGATTGAAATAAGCACAACGAAATATCTAAAAATTAAACACTATATAGGTATTTCAGAACGGAAGTCGGCAAAAGTGCGAAAATTGTCAGTGCTTTGAGTTGTAAAAAATGGTCCGTAAGAAAAGTTTCACTGACAAAATCTGTATCTGGTATGCACCGTTCTGCGGCGAGATAATGCTCCTTTTAGGAGCCAACTTGTTAAAGCTGACGGTAATGCTTTAGATATACCTCGTAAAGAATCTTTAAATGTTCTAATGCCTGATTTCTCTACTGAAAATGTTTATGAGTGAACATTGAAATTAAAGCCGAAACATAGTTCTGGCGCTAATCAAATCCCTCAATCATTTTTGAGAAAATTTTTTTATTTATTGCTTAACCGCTATCTACAATTTTTCGAGTATCTTTTGCACAAGGAGAGCTTCCAACTGAGTGGAAAATTGGAAAAATTATTCCAGTGTACAAAAAAAGCCGATCGTGCAAATGTAAAAAATTATAGACCCATCAGTCTGCTAATTGGTGCTAGCAAACTGATGGAGTTTTTGTTTTTGTTGGCCTCTAATAAAATTATATCTGCTCATCAGTTTGGTTTTCTACTGAATCATCCTACAACGACAGAATTCTTAATTTGTTTGAAGGAGTGGCCTGTAAAATTGGATTGTGATAATTGTATTGATATTGTATATGTCACGTCCCAAACCCGAAATCGCACAAAACTAGTTTTGTGAGGCTCAAACCTCACAAAACCCGTTCTGTGAGGCCTTGTTTCACAAAAACTAGTTCTGTGAGGTTCATGCCTCAATATATCTTCGATATATCAAGGAAAGCACCAATTGAATTTATACATAAATAAAATATATAAACAAAATTTTATTTAAATTTTTATGTAAATTTTGACTAAATTTCAAGTACGTGTTCAAGTATGGTGAAATGCATGAAATAATATTTTTTAAATTAATTAACTAAACTTAGTTGAGAAAATAAACATTTAGAACTTCGAATTTCAAAAATGGTGAACTTAAAAGTGTTTACTCATTGTTATACCGGTCACTCTCTGGCATTTTTTAGGGTTTGAAAGTGTGGGGGGGGCTTCCGAAAAGTGGGGGCGGGGGGCGAGCGCGAGCCCAAGGTACAAATATAAATAAATTTTTAGCGAAAAATTAGCTTTAAGGTAAAAACGCCGCTGTTTTTAAGCTTAAAATGAACTTATAAGAGTCCAAAAATAAGCTAGAAATTGAGAAAATGTTTGAAAATTTTTCCTCAAAAACCTAATTTTCAACATTGAAATATCGTTTACAAAGACTAAGCAAGCTATATTATGTTTTGTATTTCTTCTATATTAATTAAATAAAATTAAAATTAAATAACTAAAGTAGTAATTTGCAAATTTGGAACCAGTAAAAACATTCTTTTAAGAATTTGAATTGACGAAAGTTGTTGTTGAAACATTTCATTGAAAATCAGGAAGTCATAGAATTATAAGACATCAATAAACTTTTATACTAGCAATATAATATTGAGTTTGCAATCATTTCGGGTTTTGTGGGGAAAGTGACCTCACAGAACTAGTGCTGTGAGAAATGGCATCACAGAACGGGTTTTGTGAGGTTTGAGCCTCACAAAAGTAGTTTTGTGCGATTTCGGGTTTGGGACGTGACATATACACTGATATATCTAAGGCTTTTGATAGTGTTCCTCATGATAAGCTGAAACAAATTTTACTGTCTTTGGGTATGCCTAATGCTATGTATGCGTGGTTATGTAATTATCTAGACAATAGACAGCAGTATGTCGAAATTAATAATGAAAGGTCAGGCCTCAAAAATGTAATCAGTGGTGCCCCACAGGGCAGCGTCTTAGGGACCTTATTATTTCTTATTTATATAAATGATCTGACTAATATTCCGAAATACTGCAATTTGAAAATGTAGTAATGAAAATGTAATGATTGTAAATTTTATATGTATTTTAATAATGTCACTACTTCCGCAAATTTACAGTCTGACTTAGATGCTATATATGAATGGTTAAAGCAAATGCAGCTTGCCTTGACTCTGAAGAAATGCACTGTATTGCATTTGGGTCGCAACAACCCAAACAACTGTATATTACCTGGGTGGAGCAGCACTACAAAAAGCAGATATAGTCAAAGATTTAGGTCTACATAATATACGAAAAGACATGGAACCCGGATCTCATTGCATCATATAGCCGCAAAAGCCCAAATTTACGAATCAATAGTTCAAAGTGTTTAATGATCGTAATAAGGATTTTTACTTAAAATTTTTACAGCATATGTTAGACCCAAAGTTGAATATGCATCGGAAACATTTAATCCCTATTATTTAAAATATATTCATAGACTTAAAGCTGTTCAAAGAAAGTTTAAAAAGCGACTGCCTGACACGACAACTTTAAAACATCTAAAGTAAATTTAAAATTTAAAAGAAAGAAACGACTAAATTTTAAAAAGTCTTGAATTGAGAAGGTTAGAAGTTGATCTGATATATACTCCTATATAAGTTTTGTCATAAACTTATTTTCAGAACACCAAATTTTTTTAGATTTCCACCACAGAAATCAACTAGAGGAAAGTGTTCAAACTTAATAATCATAGATGTAACCTAGACATTTATAAGTATTTTGTAGTAAACCGTGTTGTACCTATTTGGAATAGTTTGCCTAACAATGTTGTTTTAGCTCCAGGCTTGCTTACTTTCCGCAGACTACTTGACGACTGTAATTTGTCATGTTACCTGAAGGGTAGAGGTTTAAACATCGACTAATCGGTTGTCCTCAACCCTGCCTGCACTTTCTTGCTTACAAACTGCTATAATTTAATCTGTAAATTGGTTGTTTCCTTTTCTGATAAGGTATTCTTGTTGGTTTTGGTTCACTTTATGTTTTGTGCGGACGAATAAACTATCTATCTACGCCAAAAGATGCACCCTTTTAAGCAAATTTTAGTGATTTCTAAGAAAGTTCTTAAAGTTGCTGATTGTGTCGAACAACTATAAAATTGCAATTTTTGCTAATTTTGGGTCAGACCACTTTCCATTCTGGATTTTTTAGGGATAGACCGAGACCCTAGAGTAGGCCATTCTAGATCGCGTTAAAGTACGAATGTTGCACAGGTATGTTAATTGTTAATATGTCGTAGCAACGCTATATCTGCAATTCAATCTGCAATATATCTGCAAATTTGGAATGTTTAGTTAATACTAGCAAGAGTACATAATGATAAGAGCATGACAAGCGTCACACTCTATGCAGTGAAGAGCAAAACTATGCTATGCGCGCTATCGGCTGACCCCCCCCCACGAATTGACCCCCTCTCACACCGCCCCTATATGGGTACACAGTCCCAAACGGGGGGTCACTCACTCGCTTAGCATGTTTTCTACATACAAGTGTTAAACATACACGCTTGAACCCCCCCCCCCGAAATTGGGTCCTCTGTTCATTTCAGCGTGTAATTAAGCAAAGCAGCGAGCGACCCCCGTTTGGACCACGTACCCATATAGGGGCGGTGTGAGAGGGGGTCAATTCGTGGGGGGTCAGCCGATAGAGCGCATAGCATAGTTTTGCTCTTCACTACATAGAGTGTGACGCTTGTCATACTCTTGTCATTATATACTCTTCACACTAGCAACAAAATCTTCAATTTCTAGAAAAGATTCAAAATTTTGCCCGATTTTCACGAAAAATTAAAAATTTTAGCTAACAAATTTCGGGCGAGGCCGGAAATTGTTTAAAATTTTAGTGTAAAAACTTAGTTTTCAGGTTATTTTTGCTTATCCCTTGGTCATTTTTTGCATTACCCCTTGTCCCCGACGGCGGTAGGGCTTGTACCTTCTCTGGCTTGGGGAGGGGGCTTGTACCGCCCCCAGACAGCCCCGCGTTAATCTATGAATGTAGCATACTTAAGGTGGTGGTATCCTTTTGTGCAGTGCTTTTGTGGTGATTTTTTGAAACGCTATAACTTTCGCAATGTTGGGAGTTGCAAAAAGCTTTACACGTCGTTTTAAAGCTTATTATCTGTACATTCACATGAGTTTACAGAACTGGCAAAATTAGCAAAAAATAGCAGAAATTTTCTGACAAGCTGACATCTAACAGGATGGATATAGACCAAAAGTTTTTGAACATCGATTTCTCAAAACTGAAGATCGGCCAAAAGTTCTTTTTGTGCCACAATATGAAGAACATATAGGCCGAGGGACGTTTTTTGGATTTGGCTCAGCAGGTCTTAACGTCGAGAAAATCGGAAATATGCACGGTAACACGAAATTTCGCAACTTTGCTTTGAGTTTTCTTGCTACCCAATATGTTTTAGCCCAAACAAAGAAAAACGTCCTTCCGCAGAAGGACGAATTTCATTTCTGAAAAAAATCTCCGGAATCTGCCGAGTAGTTTTTGAGAAATCGATGTTCGAAACAAAATAATCGCAGTTGTGCCAAAATTGTTTTTCGGCCAAATCTCTTGCTTAAAGTAATAAATTCCGGCTAATAGGCATTCATAAAACGGGCATTTGGATGCTGCATCGATTGAGTGTAAATAAGCCAACTTTGTCCTTAACATGTGGCAGTAATTTTGAAAAAAACGGATTTCCTCGAAAATGGCCATGTTTACCTAAAAATAGTTTTTGCTTATACTGACTCAACCACTGGAGATAGCTCAAAGGTTGTAAAAGCAAAAATATTCATTTTCGTGACCTCTTTTGTCATGTTGAAATGGCTAAACGAGTAGCTCTTATACCTTCGTCACCAGTGAGAACAGTAGCAGCAGCAGCGATCCAACCTGTCGTAAAGCTTGTTGAGGACAAACCTGATCTAGTTTCACTTTTCCCGAAACATTTACGCAATAAAGCTTCTTTATTACTACAACATGTTAGTGTAGAAACAGACAGTAATGGTCGAGTTATTTATCCAGACAAAACGGTTGGCTCAAATTTGTATGATCTCGTGCGATACTTTATAACTCCTGCTAAATTTAGCCCACAGCGACCTCTAGATGCCCCCAAATTTGAAGAGCTTTTAGAAACTGTGCCAAGATCAGCTTTAGGGGTTGGGCGTGTATCACAACCTGTAAAATGGTTAAATTATGAAACCTAGCACAACCATGCTGCAAAGGTTGCATATATTGAGACACAACTATACTATAAATTTCACCCCTGAGACATTTCCAGCAATTACCCCAGAACTTAAAGCTGGCAGTACTGCGCTAATATTTTACAGCGGTAAATGTGTAATAACAGGCAGCAAATCTATACAAAAGCTGAATCAGTCATACAATGAATTGTTGAAAGTTATAAAAGCTACTAGTTTCTTATTCTAAAAACAACATAATGGAGTTTGTGAGTATAGTTAAACCTCTTAATAACATGAAAATACAACTGGCTACGCCTATTGAAGTTAGTGAAATTGCACTGCAAAGAGTTGTTCTACCTGACGATGAATGGATTATGGTTCAGGTGGAATTTATTGAGCCTCAGATTTTCAATGGCAACCACGTACCATTATTATGTGCTGCTCGCAAACAGTACCAGCCCAGCTCTCTAGTATATCATGCAACTCGTCAAAGCATAATAGATAAAATTGAACTATCCATTTCAGATCAGATTACAGATCCATTAGATTACAGTTTTGATGCCAAAATGGCTGCCTCCACAAACTGAAGTGAGTTTCATCTTCAAACGTTCTGAACCAAATTTAATTTTCATAGGTAAAAAAGTAGAATGCATTTTAAAAATAACAAATGCAAAAATATTTGTGCCGCGCATCAAACTGACTGAACAGGCACTACAGGAACATAGTAAAGTTCTAAATTCAAAAGGTTGCACATATCCAGCTCTTCGCTATGATACTAAATGTCGCACAATTTCTACAGGAGAGCAAAATCTGGATTGGGTACCTTATGGCGGCTCCCTGCCACGGCGTGTTCATATTTTCATGGTTAAACAGTCAGCGTATAATTGTTCAGTGCAGAATAACCCATTTTACTTTTTGAATTTTGGAGCTCAGATAATTTATGTGTATAAAAACGAAATGGTACTTCCACATTCGACTCCACTACAAACTCTTGGGGAATATAAATATCCAAACTTGTATATGGAATTTCTCAGAGGTTTAAACTATCACAACACTGATATAGGTTTCAAGTGGGGTGAATATTGAACGGGATTCTTTATTACATGTGTTGATTTGACCCCTGATCATTCTGCTGATTGTAACTATATTAGCCCCGAGGAATATGGTACAATCAGAATTACAATTGTCTATATATAATTCCTGGGTGCATCAGTTGTCGTTTTCTGTGTAGCCGAGTATAATGCGCTACTCAAATATTGACAAAAACAGAAATCCTACATGGGAGAAGGTATTAAAGGGGAGAATGTAAAAAATTATATAGTTATGGAGAAAAAGAAGATTATCATACTTGGTTCTGTGTCAATAACGTTGACTGTTGTAGTTACAATCTCTGTTATTATTTCGTTACCTACACAGGTGTGGGAGTCGTTTGCACCTGTAACTATTGAGTTGCTTTCAGATAGAAGTGTAGCTATTGTTCAAAATGGAAAGCGAAAAGCTTTTTCAGCGAAGAAATTTCACCAACTGCAACATTTTATACGAGATAGTGCAAGTCAACAGTGGGGATCTGATCTACTACGCGCTGGAAGTAGCCGCTCAAAGAAGATAAGTTTAGGTTTTCTTTTATTTTCGAAAATTGATTGGGTGGGTGCAAGGCATTTGATGGAAGTAGAGCTTCGCAAGAACCAGATGGGGCATTGATGTGAATGGGGAACCTCAGCCGTCAAGTCTGGGGGGAGATTTAAAATTAGCTTCGGATGCAATTCAGTCCATCTGTTGTAAATATCAAAATTATGGTGTTCGGGGCGTTACTGGCTCTTGAGTTGGACCTGCAGTTAGAATTAGTCCTGTTGAGTTCAATCGAGTTCAAACTTGTTTAGTCGAGTTCAACTGTTTCAAACAACTTAAAACTATAAGTTTAGTTAATCTGCTCTGCTGATCTTGTTCTTTCTTTTCAGTGAAACTTGCTCAAATTTTTATACTAATTATTAAGTAGCTTCCTCGCGTTCTGCCCCTCTTTGCACTCTATTTTTAGTTAATTCTGGAAATTGCACAAGGTTGAACCATTTGAAAAAATGTGTCTGGTGCACGGATTTAGCTATCGTTACTGGGGGTGAATCATGGCCCATACAAAACTCATTCCCGGATGGGCACAGGGACAGTGCACCTGAACCATTATACAACAGATCTCAACACCAAATTCAGCTACAACAACTGATTCACTGGGGCCCTGGTTGCGGTCTACTGCTGCTCCTCACGGATACTCGGAGTCCCCTCGCTCGCCAGGGGTTACCAGGCGAGCGGTAAGAAAATAAAATAAAATAAAATTTTTGTTGCCGCTGTTTCTTCCATTTTTTGTATTTTTAAATGATTTCAACTTTGACGCAAAAATTTATACAAAAGTCAAACTTGTTTGGTGCCTGTCGGCTCCAGTGGTCGATTTTTTGTCAAAAGAATCTGGTGCAGCCGCACCAGAATCCACCCCTCCCTCCCGAATATAGTTTGTTATGTGATTTCCGAGTTTTGCAAGGAATTGGCCGCCTTGGAGGGGAAACCCTTCATGGTGGAGCCAATGGGTGAGCACGAATGCCCGACAGGTAGCGTGTTCACTTCTGTTGCGGCAGCAGCCTTGATGACGCCTCGGATAATTGCAGAAAGCAATTATTCAGTGCCGGTTCTTATTCCTATCCCCTTTTTGAACATCAAATTGGACCCGGCACTCCCCTGCAGGCGAAAGCAACTGGGGAGTGGCACGTAGCGAAAAAAAAAGAAAGTCAGCAGTGTAGCATGAACGAAACTGAAAGTTTGTTATGTCCATTCGAGTCGTAAGAGTTGGAATGGAAGCTGTGCTTGGCTTATGATAGGCAGGTTATGTTTGGATGGATAGGTAAAGTCACGCTTAAAAGAGATGACCTACTTAGAATTATGGATATGCGACATTTAGAAAGTAGCTCATGCGTAGTAGCATGACTTGCCTCCGTTCTGGTAATGCAAGCTTCATAAATGGCGGAAAAGTTTAGACTTTCATTTTGGATGGCTAAGCGCTGTAAGACTTGTCTGAAATCTAAAACTTGCCAGTGTATTCTTGATTTGGTTGCCCTTGGAGTTTGGACGCGCAAGAAGCCTTCACTTCCAAAACGACTGACAAGCAGACAACCGAAGCGACTACTGCTTTGTCACATTTGTGGACGCTTCACAACGCGACTTGGGGCACACTTGGTCTTTGAGTGCGCCAGACAAAACCAAAGAAGCTATACAGGTCTTGAATGATGGATGCAAATACATAACTTTGTGAAAAACAATTTTTCCAACCATAATTTGGATATGCCCGTCCCCAACGGATCCGGTTGTTTCCTTGAGCATATTAGACTGGTTGCTCAAAACACCTTTTGTGACAATGTAAACCATGGAAACATTTAATGCGCCAGAGCCAATGTAGGGAGCCGAATGTTCAATTCCAGTCAACATACTTTCTCTTAACTTTCTTAGAAAGGCCGTTGGCTTATCGACATAAATTCTGTGAAAGTGTGCCAATAGCCAGCAGACATTCTAAGAAAGGTAGCCAGTTTATCGAATAGATTCTTTTTTAAAAATGTGAATTTCAGTAGAATTTAAACCAACATTCTTAGAATGTCTGCCAGTAGCTAACATAAATTCTCTTTAAAGTGTTATAAACTCGTTGACGGCCTTAAACGAAACATTCGAAAGACGCATTATTGCCTTTATTTCATACTGTACACTGCTTGTTGATGTATATTATATTGAAAAAGAAATTGTAATTTATTGGTGCTCTTTGTGTATCTATGCATATTCCAAATAAAATTAAAAAGAAAAGAGAGGTACATTCAAACTCAAATAGAGCATGAACATAAATTTATTTCCATTTTTTAGATTTTCGCAGTCTCTGTTTCACTTCCGTTGAAATGACACCCAACACTGCATACTTTTATGAAAAATCTAAATTACGTAATTTTATAAAAAAAATCTAAATTGTGAATTTAAATTTTTTGAAATTTTTTGAAAATTTTTGTAATCTTCGAGGCCATTTGCTTCCGAATGACTCCCTACTTGATATACTTTATGAAAAATCTAAATTGTGAATTTAAGTTTTTTAAGATTTTTTGAAAATTTTTTACATTTTTGTATTATCCATGACATTTCCGTTGAAATGACACCACACTCGGCGTAATTTCGTGAAAAGCCTAAATTATGAATTTAAATTTTTTAAAATTTTTTGAAAATTTTTTAGATTTTGTAAAGATTATTTATCTGCCAGGAAGTGGTAAATTTAAATTAAAAGAAGAATTGCTAAGTTCGCGAGTGTGTGCATGTCAAAATCTCGTCCCTAACTCGCCTACTCCCTAAACAACTGCAAACGCGCCGGCAATCTATTTTAGTACCGTGAGTTTATTGGCTCTACACAAAAATACGGTTGACAAAAGGTGAAAGAATAATTTTACAGTTCAAGACAAATAAACATTCTCATAATTATTCGGTATACAAAGACAATATTTACCTTACAAAATAAAAAGGGGAAGAATGGAGACCCAACCTAAGAGGGAGCAAAGTCCCCCAGCCAAAGACTCAACAGTGAAGTTCCCAACAGTGAAGAGACGAGGGCCCAAAACACAACCGCTCCGTGTGTGAGATCTAGCAAAAACTGACTTTGCGCCCAATTTCAATGGCGGAACAAATTAGCTAAGGAACCGAGGTTCCTACACGAGAGTACAATTTTTCCATTTACCGTTCATAAAGATAACACTGCACTTTAGGTAATTTTAAGTGAAAGTCAGGGAGAATGTCAGAAAATAGTTCACAGATTACCCCCTCTTTTGAAACGCGCGCCCTCGCCGCGGCCTCCAGGCAGAATTAGTAGCCATTAAAAATTAGGGTTAACCTACGTAACTTAGGTACTAGTAGTGATAAAACGTCGTTTTAGAAAGCAAAAATGAATTAAAACTGTATCTCACTCGAGCCCCAGGCTTTGCCAAATTTTAGGGGTCTGTTTTCGAGACACGGGTAAAGCTACTTCGGCACGTGCCGGACAACACACAAACATTTAGAGTACGTAGACTCAACACAGAAGACATAGAACCCTTCAGCCGCGACGGGAGCGCAGGTCTCAAAAGGGAGAGTAACCCGAAATTTTGAAAAAACAAAGGGGGACTCTATTCAAACCATCACACTACAAAAGAACAAATTCGAAGCTAGACATTATAGGAACTAGACAACTATACAGTAGAAAATATACTAGAAATGACTAACCAAAGAAATAGAATTTTAAACCCCAGCTGTATATGAAAAATGTGGTATATATACATGCTCCGGGAGAGGCTACACCAGAGGAAAATTTATAGAAATTTATGAGAAATTGCGCGAAAAGAGCTAAACGGACGCGTATCCAGTCCAGGGAAGCCTCCCCCGGAGTAAGCATATTATGCACGAATCTGATTAAATGCCAATATAAAGCTGCATAAAATAAAGCACACATAGAAATTTAGCTGCACCTACAAAAATGGCAAAAATATAGATGCATAAATGGCAGTAACAAAATTATGCATAGTAAACCCGCGGTACAACGAACAGTAGTAAAAACAAAAACAAAACAGTTAGAAATGGCTAAGATACGACATATATAGGACGGACTAGCCGAACTAGACGGCACCCTTTTGAAAAATCACGCAAGAATTAGACAAGTAAGTAGAAAGTTATGAAACGTCACTAAATTTTAAAAGGGAGACAATCAAACAAAAAGAAAGCCCCGTAAAGTATAAACCCAAATCAGTTCTCCCCCCCCCAACCGGTTAAAGCTATCAAACAACAATAAAGCATAGAAATGGAATGAAGACACACAACACGATTAGAGACAATGGGAAATGGGGAGGGGGAGCGAGCGAGTAGGGGGAACCGGAATGCACAATAATCACAAAACACAGACTGATATAATAAAAGTTATCAAAGTTCGAAGATAATAGGCTAGGGAGGCCGCCAAGAACCACGCCGTCGGGGGGAGACCCCACAGTAACCATCGGACCGACCTCCGGAGGGGGAGCGGGCGCCCCACGGCGCAAGCCGCTCCAGCCCCAAGACCAATCACCGGCCAACAGACTAACCAGGCCCACCATCACCAATTACCGGGCCAACCCGTACCTCCAGGCCCTTTTCCAGCCAACCGCGGAATCCTCTGGGCAACAATCCTAATTATGAGGGCATAAACAGTTTACAGTACATGTATTGCATCATACAGGGGAACGCGCCGCCAGAGAGGGACTGGGGGGGGGGAGGGGAGAGGGAAAGTAGTACAGTAAAAAAGACAAACAAAAAAGGAGTAGATACGACATGATGTATGGGGATAACATACGGCACGAGGGCCTACAGTAAACAAAGTAGCATAATATAAGGCACAACGGCCACAAGTCACAGTTATAAGGCACATGGCCTATGCAGTACAACATAGAGGCCCGATTAATTTAGGAGAGAAGGGGCGCGAGCCTACGGCTACTGCAGCCTGGAGAGTATCCAGACAACCAGCGACCGTAGACTGCGCCAAAATCAAAGAAAGCATAAGATAAACTACGGAATCTAAGATGCCGGTCCGTGGTTGACCGTCCACCCTTGCCCGGACAACGGCCCAGACACAGGCGACGAGCAACCACGGACCCGCCGAGATATGGGACGGTAGAACAACCCCAGTACTATTGCATATTTAGAATAAAGGTAAAATTAAAGGTAAAATTTGGCTAAAATAAAGTAGTCGTATGTGAGATAAAAGTAAGAAATATATAAGAATTCCCAAAATTTAGGTCGCTTTGAAAAGAAGGCTCCACTTTTA
Source organism: Trissonchulus latispiculum (assembly GCA_030248195.1). NCBI lineage: Eukaryota > Metazoa > Nematoda > Enoplea > Enoplida > Ironidae > Trissonchulus > Trissonchulus latispiculum. The sequence continues at coordinate 46,271 of JASAND010022077.1, forward strand.
ATTGAAATGTGAAGAACGTGAAAATTCAAGTACGAGGATACTTTTTATGAAGAGCAAGAAAATCGTATTCAAGAAGAAATAATCAAATTTGTATCAGAAAAGTAAGTGTTAGGTCACATATAAAAACAGAGAACAAGTCCCCCCAACACAGAAATTAAGACATAACAACAACAATCCCCCCCACATACGGGCCATGCAAATATCCCACTCCACCACATACACAGAAAACATTTACACAGGAACAGGGTACCGCATAGCCTCCCGGAGGTTTTGCTCAGCCTCGCGGACCGCCAGCTCGTGAGGAAGCTGTGGGAAAAGTTCCAGCCGGACGATCATACAGATTTTGCCCATCCAATTCTGCCCTTTAGGCTTGTCGGCAGTAAGGACTTCGCGGCGGCGGGCCGGTGGCATAGCCTGAAGCTCAAAGGCGTCGTAGCCACAACTCCAGTAGGAGTCACCAGGCACCGCTTCAGCCAAATAAGCCACGCCGGTGTCGTGCAACCAACGGCGAAACTGAGGACAAGAGGCCGCCTTGGCCCGGATGACGTCAAGCATTATAAGTGCTCGGATCAAGGAACCCGGACCCGTTTTTGCGTGCCACATTTGACGCAGAGCAGATTCTCGCGGAATCCATTTTGCCATAAATTCCTCAGCCAAATACTTGGCTTGGAAGGGACACTCCATAGAGGCCACAACCCGGGCCGGTTCCTTGAGGCCAAAGAAGTCCTCAAACTTACGCCAGTGGTACAACTGTTCCGATGTACCAAATTCGTCCTCCCCCTACTGGATGTAAGCCGTATCGCGTGAATTTGACAGAGGATCAGGTTGGACGATCCACATATTGGAGGCCAGAGCACCAGGGCCTTTAAACCAGACGACGTGGCGATTCATCGTAGCTTTATGAGCCTGATTATGCGAGTGGGCCCAAACTTTGTTAACCGTGTCGTCCGCCAGAGTAGCGAGGTCTTTGGTGATCTTCACGATAAATTTGACATATTTAGACGGCGGACCGCGAGCCGTGAGATACAAGGGATAGATGTTAATAAACGGGAAAATTTTAGCCGCTGCAGAAGCCGTGGCAGCCCACAGATTGCCAGCCTGCCCTACCAATCGGAAGGAGTCAAATTCTAAGACACCTCGACGGTAAATCGGAGGAAAGTCCAAATGAACTGTCCACCGATAGCGGTCCAGAGTTGGATACGGAGATCCGTCTGAAGTGACGAACTTGTGCTCCGTAGGGGTGCAATGCACCTCAGCCCCTGGAAAGAGATTTCTGATGCACTGCAAAAAGCTGTCGTACACATTATCCGTCACCGCAAAAGGGATTTCATTGCGACGAAAAACATCATCCCAGAAATTGTAGATGGCAATGAAATATGGGTTCAGGGAGGACCCGTCGATCTTGGACTGAAGGTCCGGGAGGTGAGCTATCTGCCAGTAAGGCTCCGAGTGAATCCGAAGGGAACCATGTTCGGATAATGGTGGATCAGATAATGAATACCTGGCCAAAAAGCCTCATCGACCCTCTGAAGCCCCGTGTATGGCTGGGTGCCACACGGCAGCTGCTTATCCGAATCCGCAAAGTGGGGCGGACATTCATTGAACTTTTCCAACCCCGGAGGAATTTTGGCCAAGCCACGTTCGCGAATGATTTTGGTAGCCTTATACGGACCTGCCAAGGGTGGTACAATGTACTGCGGACGCTGATCGACTAGAACTGTGGGAACTGCTTCAGATGAAAGGGAACCCGCCACCAGGCCTGTCAAATCCAAAACTAATTTAGGTGGAAACAGAAAATGCGATTCAGGCCAAACAACTTGTCTATCCAGTGGAAGACCCTCAAACGGCGAAACCGCATACGGAGAAACGTGAAGAGGCGGGGGCTGCGGAGGCGGTACATGGAGCTGAACCACCGGCTCCTCCTGCATAGGTACATCCAAAACAGCAGGCACGTCTGGACGGTAGGATGGCCCAGGTTGATCCGAAACACCCACGACCTGCACTACTGGAGCAGACGGGAGCTCGGAACCGGGGGTAGACCGCAAAGGGCCCGAACCCGGAGCCGCAGCGTCCGACCCCCCCAGATAGTCCAGACAGATTTAAATTCAACAAAGAGGACAGGCCTCCGGCCGACGTATCCAATAGGGGTTAACCGGGGGTTCCGGGTAAAAGATTTTGAATAAATTTGGCATGTGAGCGGCATCAATCTGCAAAACAGCGTGAATAAAGGCCAAAGGTTTCCAGGGAGGTGGAATTCCCAATTTGTTAAAAATTTGGAGTTGAGTCAACCCATACTGTTCTAAAGCAAAAAGCTGTTGCGGCGTACCAATAGTAGGTAAAATCTGAAAAAATGAATCTTGAGCTAGACGACGAAGAGTGTCGTCAAGCCCAGAAACTGCAATAGACATATATAAAGCCGGAGAAAGGCCAATTGGAGCAGGGCGGTGGGGAGTAGAAAAACGCAAAGGTGGAAGAGGAGTAGAAACGGGCGGAAGGGGGGGAGTCAACCCCTCCTGTCGGAGCCGGAGAACAGAAGCCTGGGTCGAAGAAACAGGAACCGCAGGGGGCTGAACCACCGGAGCCATCCGCACCGAAGTTTGAGAAACGGGAGCCTGCTGCGGTGGAAGCTTCGCTCTAACCGGAGTGGAACTCGGAAGAGAAATTGTCACGGGCAGAGCAGATGTCGGAAACAAACTAGAGGTCGTGACCCCAGGAATACCGGGGCCACGGTCAACATAATACCCTCCACCCGGAATAAGACTAAAATCCAAGGTAGAAGACTCAGACTGTCCAGAAACATGTGGCGGACAGTGGGTGAGCGATTCTTGGCTACTCGACGCACTTATGCCTGAGGCAGATGGAACAGGCTGCGCAATGGAGACTTCCCCCGTAGATGTCTGAACCACAGTTTTTCGAAGTTTTGTGGTCTTCACCGGAATAGTTATTGAAGCCGGCGGTAGCAGGGTCGACACAGGCTGCTCCGGAAGCGGCGAAGCAGCAGTAGTAGCCGGAGCAACAGAAGCAGCGGCAGAAACCGAAGCAACCGAAGCAGCGGCCGAAGCAGCAGTCCGGGCGGCTATTTTCTGAAAATATTTGCGTGAAGCTTCAGCAGCCTCCGGAAGAGTATGTTTTGCAGGCACGTCCGCATACGTGCCCAGTAAGTCATCCATGTGTAGGGTGAGACCGGAGCGTGTAGGAACGGAGCGATTCCTGAAGTAAGGAGACCGCCAGAACCGACCGCACCCGCGCCCGACCGAGGAGGTGACCTAGAGCGAGCACGCGGGCGTTCGTCAATTAACAAACGCCCAACAGACGTATCCATAGACGAAGGTGGAGAATGAGGAGGAGTTCCCGGAGGAGAAGTCGGAAAACTTGCTAAGTTCAGCTGACGTGGCTGATGATCTACTGGTAGTTCCTCCGGGTCCTCACTCTCCTCAACCGCCCGGTAATCCTGCTCCTCCTGCTGTGCCGCCTTGGCACGCTTCGCAGCTCTCGGAACCTTTTCCGCCTTAGAACCCACCACAGGCGGTTTTACTCGTAGGGGCGCAGCGACAAAAATTTCCTTATCCCGGACTTCAACCCCCGGGATCCGAGGATTCTGTGCAGTAGGGACCGTAGGTCCGGGCGAAGGTGTGCCGAGATTTTGTCACCCTTACTTCTACCCTTATTAGGTTCAAACTTGAGAAAAATCACCTGAGTAGGGTCGAACGGCGGATCCGTAACCGGAACAGGCTTAGGATCGACGACAGCCAGGCTCGACAATTTACGTAGCGCTTTGGGCAGACCTTTCTGACCATAGGCTCGGGTTTTCCTAAGCACCAGAAAATCCTGTTCAAGAAGAGGAGAATAAAGGCTCAACATGTGAACAGACATATAAACATCCCGAACCTGGACCAGCCCGTATTCGAGGACAGCTTCTTCCTGTAAAGGAGTGACAGAATTATCAGAAAGATAAGCACGACGAATTTTGTCCGGAGGATACTGCAAAAGAGTCTCCTGAAACTACTTAAAAGGCCGGTCCAACCGTGTGCCATGAGAGGGCGGCTTCCTCGGAAAAGAAGAAATGCCCTTTGAGGGATCACCCTTGGTGTTCCAAATGTGTGGACCTTTTCGATGAAAAGGACCCCGCTGGCGAAGACCTGAGGACAGAGGGCGTTCCGATTTCATTGAATTTCAGTGATTTAATTCCCGCTGCATTACACGAAATTTCAGAAAATTTTATAGTGGAGACAGAAATTTCAGAATTTTCACTGCGAAAAGAGAATAAAAATTACATGCACACCCACAGTACAAAAACAAAACTAAATTACAGACACAAAAACAGATACCACAGAGTTCACTGGTGAAATGACATGGGCCCGTAGGAGCACAACCAGATTTAACCTAAACACAAAACAAAAATGTATTAGTAACATATGTACATGCATAAAACAAAGTTGGCAAAGTTTATACGATAATAAAATTTCAGTTCAAAACCCAGAGTTTCAGGGTCCAGTGTTCCTCCGATACTGGCTTACCACTCCCGTGGGCGCAAGCACTGGTTACTGATATCCCACCACCAATAAGAAGTGTCCGGTCCGAAGGCTGGATGGAGCGGACGAGGGTTTCCCGGTACTCCAAATCTGGTGTTAGTGGTGACCCCCGAACCATGATACATCATGGTAAATTCTCCACGGTGGAAGACGCGCGGAGCCCGTTGGCCACAGGTTGGGCAGTTATCTATTCTGGCAAATTCCGGAGAAATAGGCCTGGAAATGTACCCCTGCGGGGTTTGATGCAAGGCAATAATATTTGGGACTCCAGGAGGTGGCCGTGTAGGCGGCGGCCGTGGCATCACGGGGCGAGACACCAAGTAAAGGTGCACGCGCCCAACATGTAATGGGTACCTGACCACAATATGGACCGGAGTTCCTAGAGAAGGCGCCCCCGGACGGACCACCCGCGGCGCAAAAGGCGGAGAAAAACTTTGCCTAAAATGTCTTGGAGGGGTGAAGTCCCCGACTGGTTGTCTAGGTCGAATCGGGATAGGGTAGGAATGTTCCTGAAAAAAGTTAGGGCGGACGTGTGGTGCCCTCTGGAGAATAGGCAAATTTGGCAATGAGGAGGACGCCGAAAGAGGTAGACATAAAAATATCCCCTCTTTCATACGAACGTGCTGCTGGTTGCCCACACTGAGGACAAATACCCGGACGAGCATAACGTGGGGAATTTGCTACTAACCGGTGGCCCCACGGTAGTTGAAACAAGGTGACTGTACAAGCATTAACCGAGCCTCCCGGTGGTATCAGTGCAGGAAAACGAACAGTGTTAGAAGACGTAGGTACCCCACCCGGAGGTGTACAAGAAGCCGACCCAAACGGAACGGAAACCGAAGGAACATAAATTTGAACTTCTCTCGAAAGTAAAAAAGGGGTGGAAATTTGGTGGTAAGGAGTAACGCGTAAGAGACCTCCCAGCCCCGGCAGGGTAGCGAGGTTGCACATGCCCATCTATAGAAAAAGTGTCCCATGTAGAATTTGGGGAGGACAGCATGGTTGGAATTGAATCATAGTAATGATTTACAGTTCGGGGAGGAGAGGCGGTTCCAGAAGAAGGATTAGACATCCAAATAGAAACAGGAGATCGTACTACGGTAGTAGAAGTGGAATTTGGCAAATTTTGAGTCGTCGTGGTGGGTAAACTTTGCAAGGACCCATATGAGGGAGGAGGTGACACTGAAAAAGAGGAGGTCGACCCATGACCAGTTACGCGAAATGGATGGTCAAATATTGAATAAACTCCCAATTCGGGTTCCGAATGATGCATAGACTGGTGGTCAGAGGTAACTGGGAATTCGGAATAATTTGGAAACTCAACATTTGACACAAATCTAGGATAACTAGAATTTGGTGAAAGCAACTCTGGACGAATGGGGTATCTCATCGGAGGGAACCCCGGGCGCGGAGTAGTATACCCTACCACATTTCGACGAGCAGCTACCAACTGTTGTGAATACACTAAACGATCAGACATTATACACGTACACCTCAGAAAAATATAGAAAAAAATAACCCACCGAATAACCTTACGACGTGCTTGGAGGGGGATTTCCTGGATACACGCAACCTTTCTAGAATAAAAATATATAATAAATATGACAAACGCAACATACAACAAAACATGCAAAACACAACCGTCCTATTACCTAATCAGACTCTTCCTCCGGAGTAGGGTTATATAGTAGAGGCCCAGGGGGACGGAGAGGCAGGAGACGTTGGAGACGCCATGGCGTCCATAAATTGTTGCAGCAGGACTGAAGAAGGTACTTTCTGTAAAATAACTTCGTTTTCGTTTTTTACCAATAAAGGAGCCGAAGGACATGGCATATACAAAGTAGGAGCACCTTTTTCGCGTAAATACAAAGGAGGCTGAAAATAAGCCGGGAACACGAAATATCCAAATTGGGCGGCTAATCCAATAAATTTTTAACAAGAAGGCAAATCCAATTCCGAAGGATCAAAAATCATTGCCGCAATATGTTTATAGCGCAAATCTGCAGGAGTGACCCACCCCCCACGGTAAGGTACAGCTGGACCGAACTCCAATTCTTGATTCAACACCGGAGGAAGATGTTCCTCCGGAGCAACTTTACCCCGGAGTGACACATACATTGGTAGACCAGCATTTGACAAATCGTATCTACACGGACGCGGGTCAAAACATACTCTTGGAGAAGTCGACATTATAAGGTACAATTGCTAGATACGTATATAAAACCCAGACTAAAGGAGAGAAAATTTATGCTAACCTCAAAATTTTCCAAACGTGCGGGAAAAGTAGAATCTAGCCGATACACAGAAAGAGCACAACCCGCAATAACGTACACAAACCTGGAACACAAAACATAGAAATAAATACATAACATAAACTGTGAAACCAAAACTATACCTGAATACGTATACGTACTAGTCCGTTGGCGGAAGATGTGGGAATTCTCCCCTAAGTGATTTACCAATATTATGATAGTGGCACTCCAATATAAATTTGGGATCTACAAGTTGAAATCGTGCGTGGCGAACGTCAGTATAAGCAACCAATCCCGGAGGGGTAGTTAAACCCGGTCCCGCTAAAGTTATAGGGCGTGCCCCCAAATCCAAAGATGTTTTGGCTGGTCAAAAGTGGCTGGAGTAGGATAATAATTAAATAAAGCCGCTACCTTTTGCATACGAGACGATTCTTTTGCATAATAGATAGAAGAAGGCACAGGTTCTGGAGGAGAAGGATAATTTTTATCTTCAACCGGAAAAGCAAAAAGTGTTTTTAATTCTTGGACAGAGGGTGCCCCCCCGCAATTCAATTTTATAAGGTGCCAAATATCGGCTGGAATTTCGTACTCCGGTCCCTCTGACACAGGTGGTAAAGGGGTAAAAGTCACTCGTTTTTCCGATTGTACCTTTTTAGACTTACCCAATTTTGCTGTTCCGTATGGCATAATACTAAAAATAAGAAAAGAATTAGAAAAGTTTATTGAAAACCTACCAAAACGTTCTCCAGAAATCGGCCAAAGGCACTGACTAGAGAGCCACCGAAGCAAAACAAGCGCGTACTGAAATAACCAGACAATTCCATAACATACACAATAGATTAGTAAAGTACAAATAAGGAGGGTAAAAGGGAAATACAAAAGGTGTAAAAATAAAAGAAAATATTAAGTAAAATAGATAAGACGTTAAACAATAGTACTGAGGTTGATATTAGTTTTATACGAAATCAAAGGGAATAAATTTATAGAGGATTTTATTCGTTTTAAAATAAATAAGGTTCTAAGAATTTTGAAGAATAAAATTCAAGGAAAAGGAAAATTAACCGGGCGAAAGAAAACAAATTATGAATAGAAAGGTTTCAAACGGTTCACATTGATCAATTCCGGAGTGGCATCTGAACGGTGAGTGGACAAAATTTCAACATTTGTAGGAGAAACCACTTTTATGACACGATAGGGACCTTGGAACATTGGAAGGTATTTTCGACTTGCTCCCCGAGGAATGTTCGCCTGGGAAACATCTTTCCAGACCAACATATTTTCTTTATATTCGACAACTTTAGTTCATAACGAGCTCGACGTTTTTCCAAAACTTCCTGGGTATATTCCTTAAGAATTTGACGAGAGTATTGCAATTTTTCACGTAAATCTTCGACATAGGAAGGAGTAAATTCTTTAGCAAGTGGGTCCTTGCGGCTGAGCAAATTTTGGGAAAATAACCGGGGATCTTGACCAAACAATAGATAATAGGGGGATTCTCCGGTAGAGGCATGTGGAGTAGAGCGGTAGGCGAACAAAACCCACGGAATCAGCTCATCCCATTCTTTATTAAACCCTAAAATTGCTTTCCATAGGAGCCCCTTTAAGGTTCCATTTAGTCGTTCACACGCCCCATTAGTTTGAGGGTGGTAAGCGGTAGTACGTACCTTTTTAGTCCCCAAAAGTTTACACAAAGATTCCATAAGAGCAGAACAGAAAGGAGTACCTTTGTCCGTAAGAATTTCTCTAGGAGCTCCATGAACCGCAATAATATTTTCAGCAAAATTTTTAGCAATCGTTTGCGTTTGTTCATTTAGCATGGGAAAAGCCCAACCCCAACGCGTCAGAAAATCAACCACAACCAATACCTTAGAATTTCCAGAGGAAGTGGGTGGGGCGTGCATAACATCCATGGAGAGCATCTCAAAAGGGGCTTCTACGGGAGTGAAAAAACGCATCCAGGCCTGCTTTTTGCGAGGCCCGGGGTTACACGCAGCACAAACTTGGCATAAGTCCAAATACCGGTTTACATCATGAGTTAAAGTTTCCCAAAATATTTTCCAGAAATCATTCCCAATGTGCGGTCCCTCCCGTTATGTCACCCAGCAAACAATGTATTATGACATTCATCAAATACGTACTTACGACAATCTCGGGGAACTACTATCAATTTTAGGGGGTCACGGCGTTTGAACTTGAGCCTCCGGTGTAAAATTTCGTTTTCAATATAATAATCTGAAGAAGTTTTACGTAGGGCATATGCCTCCACAGGATCCTGCGGAAGGGTTTTATCCTGTAGAAATTTCAACATATTTGCTGTAAAAGTGTCCGACTGTAGGGCTTGCTTCCAAATCTCAATTCCGGCCTCGGATGCCAGCGGGTCTTCCGGACCCTCATAGTCATCCTCCAGATTAGTGACTGCGAAAAGAAATTCTGGAATTTTAGGGTGGTCCGCAAAGGAACCAGGTACCTCAGGAGGATTTCGAGACAGTGCATCCGGGGCTTTGATATATCTGTTTGTTTAGTTTTTGTTTTATTGAACTATTAAAGTTACACTAATTTGCATAATGCATATTTGTATAAAGGCTGCAACTACCCATTTGATACATGTAGATAGTTTGGATTAAATAATTTAACACCAGAACGTTCTGGAAACTTCTGGAATGTTTCATTAAAACTCATCAACCAATCAAATCGCTGGATCAGTCACGTGATCAATTTTTTTATCCAATCAAATTTTATCTTTCTCTCTTGAAAAGTATATAAGGTATTCCTTCAGTCATGATTGATCTTTGGTGGGTAACACACTTGTTTATTGAGTCATAGCTCATGCTGTTGATTTTGTTTCATTGATTTGCAATCAGTAAGTACTAATCCATTGTCATAAGTAGTATAAAAACGGGGGTTCTGGTATTTTTCATTTAACTTAAAAGGAAAGTAGTATAAAGACGGAGGTTCTGGATTTAACTATTTAATTAAAATTTAAAGTAGTATAAAAATAGAGGTTTTGTCACAGTTTGCAGTTGATTGTCATCTATCCCTTCAACTTTCAGCTTAAATAATGGTTTGGTCCTGTTGCGGAAAATCCTTCCAAAGCCAGCGAGCTCTTAGACGCCATACTGCCACTGTTCATCAACGAGAACAGTACGTGTGCAGTCAGTGTGCACGAATGTTGTCGAGACGAGACGCATTGAAGCGGCACATGAAGCTTCATCAGCGTGAAAAGCCTCGGATCGACGCGGAACCGGAATACAAACGACAAGCTGTTGACCCTGCTGAGTCAAATGATACAGAAGCCTTGCAGCCTTCAAACAGTACTGAAGATAGTGGATCACTACAACCATCAGCTCAGGATTTGACAGAGTCAGATGTGGATCTACTAGAAATGGAAATGCCAGTGACTGAGTCTGATGAAGAGTTGCTGGAAATGGAAATGCCAGACTATGGTATTACGCCACTTCCGAAAGCGCTGAATGGATGGCTGCGTGGTTATCAAATAAAACCACAGCATTTTGTGGGAGACCCACAGATTTTCTTCACAGAATGCCGCGGTATATTGACGGAGCGGTTGGGACAAGAATGTGCATATCTGATGGGTGTGAAATTCTGGTTTTGCATGAGGATCCGCTTAAAACGAGTATCTGATGAAAGCGAAACAATTGAAACCCATTTCTGCTGTAAAGCAAAAGATGTCCAACAAGGTTCCGAACTTCGATATGAACTGACAATGGCAGAGCAGGAAGTTTTGAAGAACTTGGAGAAGTTTATTCAACTGGGCTCTGACTGGGTCGTTGATCAGGTACTCCACCTGGACGTTCATGTAGCGGCCCATCGACCGTTACGTGGATCAACGTATAAGAAGCTACCAAGCTGGATAGAAGCAAAAAGGGCAGTAATCAATGTAAAGAATAGCAATGATAAATGTATTCTATGGTCTGTTTTATCTGCAGTACATCCTGTGGACACCAATCCTGGCAGAGTTAACCACTATCAGAAATATGAAAATTATCTGATTCTTGATGATTTTGCTACTCCAATGAAACTTAAAGACATTCCAAGGTTTGAGAGGGTTAATGACATTTCCATCAATGTTTTCAACTTGGAAAAGAGTGTGATTTCTCCCTTATACATTTCAAAACGTGATGATAAACAACACATTGATTTGTTGTTGTACGAAGGACACTACTGCTGGATTAAACATCTGGATCGGCTTTTAAGCGATCAACGAGGAGGACACAGACAAAAGCACTTTTGTCGTCGATGCCTCTTACCTCAATACAGTGAGCAGAAGTTGAAAGAACACCTGGAACGCTGTCTGCAAAATAGTCCTGCAAAAGTGGTCATGCCGAAAAAAGACGAACTGAAATTTAAAAATCATCACCGAAGATTGAGAACACCTCTGGTGATCTATGCTGATTTTGAGTGTATCACAGAAAAGATACAGCTCTGTGAGCCTGTTAAGTCAAAGTCATCAACAACAGCGTATCAGCGACATACTCCTTGTGGATTTGGTTTCATTACAGTTCAACAATGCTGTGGAGATGAAACAAGCAAACTGGGTAAACCTATGACATACAGAGGACAAGACTGTGTTCAAGCGCTGTTAGAAAATATTATTACTATTACTGAAACCTACATTAACAAGGTTGATAATCCGTTTCCACTGCAATTAACTCCTGATGAACAGGCAGTTTTTGAAGAAGCTAAGGACTGTCACCTGTGCAGTAAATCTCTGCAGGAAGACCGTGTGCGTGATCATTGTCACTTATGTGGCAAGTATCGTGGAGCAGCTCACAACCTATGCAACCAATATCATCGCTTGGACAGAACTGTAACCGTTCTGTTTCATAACCTACGACGCTATGACGGACATGTGTTAATGCAAGAAATTGGCAAAATCTGTAAAAGTAATGGGTTGCAGTTGGATACGGTTGCTAAAGGAATGGAGGACTATCTCAGCTTATCTTTGAAGAAGAATGTCACGAAAGAAGGAGATGAGAGTGACGACGAATCAGAGGAAGAAAAGGTGATGGGTGGATATGGTAGAGAACACAGTCCTTGGCGAATTCTTTTTATAGACAGTTGCCAATTTCTAATGGCGTCATTGGATAGTTTGGCATCAAACCTTGATCAACGTCAACTAAAGATCCTATCAGCTAATGTAATCGACTTTAACAAACGCTCGCTGTTACTTCGAAAAGGTGTTTGTCCCTATGACTACATGGATTCCTGGCACCGGTTTGATGAGACTACTCTTCCACCTAAATCCTCTTTCTACAGTCAGCTAACTGGAATGGACATTTCCGATGGTGATTACGATCATGCTCAAAGAGTATGGCAGAACTTTAATGTTACAAATCTTGGACACTATCATGATCTGTACTTGTTTACGAATGTTTTGTTATTGGCCGATGTTTTTGAGAACTTTCGGGCTTTTTGTCTTCAACACTATGGTTTGGATCCTGCCCATTACATAACTTTACTAAGTTTTGGGTGGGATGCATGCCTACGGTTGACAGACATAAAGTTAGAGCTTCTCAAAGACAGCGATCAGTACATGTTTTTTGAGCAGGGAATACGTGGAGGTGTAGCGATGATTTCTCATCGCTATGCTAAAGCTAATAATCCTTGCTTAAAAGACTTTGATGCTTCTTTGCCTTCTTCATATGTTATGTATTTGGATGCGAATAACTTGTATGGCTGGGCCATGAGTCAAAAAGTGCCGTACGCAAATTTCCGTTGGCTTTCACGTTCTGAAATTGATCAAATTGATTGGGAGGGTGTGAACGAAGAGGGAAAGGAGGGATATGTTTTAGAAGTTGATTTGGGGTACCCAAAAGAGCTTCATCAACTTCATAACAGTTATCCCTTGGCACCAGAAAAACTTGTAATTTCTGAAGACATGTTATCACCTTATTGTAAACGTCTTCAATCGCAACTTGGTGTTAAGACTGGTATGGTGCATAAGCTGGTACCCAATCTTTTAACTAAACAAAAATACATAATTCATTTTCGTAATCTAAAACTATATTTATCTTTGGGTTTAAAATTACAGCATGTGCATCGCGTCTTGGTATTTCAACAGTCTGCCTGGATGCAAAAATACATCGGTTTTAACACTGAGATGCGAAAAGATGCTAAGTCAGATTTTGAGAAAAATTTATTTAAATTATTAAATAATGCTGTCTTTGGTAAAACAATGAAGAATGTGCGTCGCTATATGACTGTGGAGTTTGTTCATGATCAGACTCGATTCCGCAAATTGGTGTCAAATCCTCGTTTTGAGCGGGCAACTGCTTTTAATGAGGACTTGGTAGCAGTCTGCATGAGTCGAGCGACGGTTGAGCTCAACAAGCCATCTATGTTGGGTTTAGTGTGCTTGACTTGTCTAAACTGCTCATGTATGAATTTCATTATAATTATATTATTCCAAAATATAATGATAATTGTAAATTGCTATTTACTGATACTGATAGTCTTTGCTACTACATTGAATGTGATGATG
>JASAND010022078.1:0-34929 GCA_030248195.1 Trissonchulus latispiculum
AGAGGCAACTGCTATGACGTGGAGGTTATCATTCAGGTATATAGTTCAAATTTAAAAGAACATAATAGTAGGACTAACGTTGGACAGCGGATATTTTTCATTTTCATTTAAATATCCGTCGATTTTGCGTTAACGGATATCCGGTTAACCGCCTATTCCAAAGTGAAATTTAATAAAGTTTTCGGTTTCACAATTAAATTTCAGTTTTCGCTGCGTTTTTTAACTTCTACCACCAAGCCACTTTATAATATAATACAACCATGGTTTCAAAAACATCTTTGCATAACTTCCTGAAAATATATATTTCTCAAATTTTGCAATTTTTGTTGAAAATTTTGCTAATTTTTCATTACGTTGTCTGAGAATGTAGACGACGTCTCTCGCAAATCGGATATTATAGTTTTGAGATTATGTACTTGGTTAAAATAATGTTGCATACTAATTCAATAAATAGTAAAAATTGAATCTGTTGCCTATATTGTTTGGTTCAAATAGCGGAAAATTTGTATTCATCTCGGTGTGATTTTCTGTGTGTAACGTTTTAGCACGTTGATGAAGAATCTGCTTATTTGTGTGGATATTTGAAAATCAGCAATTTAACGGAAGATTTCCCAACACTGATAACATTTTTTGATGGTGAAATTATTAGCGAGAATCATCCCTTTCTCACCAGAAAATGGGACGCAGATGAGGAAGTGGACAAGAAACATTGGGTTGTATATATATTTACGTATTTGAATGTATATATACCGAAGGACGGCGGTAAACCGGATTTTTTCGGTTTTTTGCCTAAAAACCGGGAAATCTCCGGATTCTGGGGGAGGGGGTGAGGTCCAGGTATGGGGGGTGACCCCCCTCCAAGAACATGTATCGTGGGGCTGTGATCTTCGTGTTCCGCACCGCCCTTCCATTCGAGAGGTGCATATCCGTAACTTCCGATCTCCAACCTAATATACGTATGTTCCAGCATGTTTCCAATTTTTTTCATTTTGTCTTTTCACAAGCTTTCGGCTCCTTGTCTTTTTTGTTTAGCATAAAAATGCCTCCACTTTATTGTTTACGATTTTGGCAATTTTACCCATGTATGTATTTGTAAGTAATACGTAAAGCTACAAAATTTTGCTATTTTTTACCAAAATTTGTCCTCACATTTTGCATGAAAACCCCATGTCCACGATGCCCTCTCGTGAAATAATATGGCCTAATATTCAGAGAAAGCGGCTTTCCAAATTTTGTCCTAAAAGCTAGTTAAGAAGGCCAAAGTTTTGAAAATTAAAAAAAGAGATTTTGTACTAATTTTTGCTTTGTTATTTGTTTGCTGTTAGTTGTTTGCTTTGTTATCTGCTTATTTTTGCAATAAAAACTAACTTTCTGGGCGAATAGCGCATTTTGTAGCATGCTTAGGAACTGAAAATTTTTTGTCCGGTCCCAAATGTCTCGTTCCCGAGGGCCCCCAAACAGCCCCCCCCCAAAACTCCCCATAATAAGCTCTGAACCCTTCTGAAAACCAAAGGAAGAAGTTATGTATGCATAGGTATTTTAGAGACATATATAAATTAAAGTAGGATGTTTTGCGGATGTTAAGTAATTTCACCTCAAACGTCCGAGAGGTCTGCATGTGTTGAACAGGAAGTGAACTTTCGGCTTCTGTGGCCATGGATAGGCTTCATATCCTAAGACTGTATGTAAGTAGACTCCATTTGTGTCCCTTTTTGTCTATGCTTATGTTCTTGTTTTAGGGTAAATTTCTTTCTTTCTACCAGTATGCCAAAAACTTTAATTGTGATTCCTTTGATTACGAAGGTCTGAAAGAAACAGGTATATATACGTACGGTACATTTCACCAAAAGAATGGCCGTTGGCGAAATTGACAAATTGGCGAAATTTCACGGAAAAATGGCGATTTTAGCAAATTTAGGTACATTTGTGGATCCCAAGCTTGAGCATATTTTGCAACTAAATTTAAGCAAGCTCATTAACGAACTCGATCGCGAAAATTGCCCTTTGAAATTGAGAAAATTCGAAAATTGCCTAAAAGTTCTAAAATGCTGGCGCAAAATTCTGCGAGAGTTTATTCCGCGAATAAGTTGGTTAATGAGCTTAGTTGCAAAATATGCTCAAGCTTAGGGTCCCCAAATGTACCTAAATCTGCTAAAATCGACATTTTTTCGTGAAATTTCGCCAATTTGTCAATTTCGCCAACGGTCATTCTTTTGGTGAAATGTACCGTATATATGTTTAATCATTTGTATTCATTTTGTTAATCCTTGTGTGCGTGTAAATGTATGGTGATTCTACATTGGCAAGCCCAGCCCTTTTGGTACTAGACTCAAGTTTTGTTGTCGAGCTGTTTTTAATTGAATGCCTGGGGGCAGTTTCATAAAACTTATATACTAGCATGCGAGTGCTAGTATGCTGGTGCTCGCATTGCAAGTGTTTCATAAAAATTTTTGGGAACTCGACAAAAATTAGCTAGGATTCAGCTGCGACTAGCAGCACTAACACTGCTAGTGTGAGTCACAAGTATGCTAGCATCAGTTTTGCTAAAAATAATGAAACTTCTTTAAAAAATCCTGTTTGTTCTGCCTGTAAAAAATCGTTTGAATTAGGAAACGACTATGAAAATATTTCACGTCACATTGCAAAAATTTCGAAACAAATGCTTTATAAATGCGGAAGTTATGGCAGTTTTTCTGAAAGTTCTCTAGTGAAAATTCACTAGAGAACCAGACAGTTGCTAGTAACGGGGCAGTCAGCAACATCGGAAGTTTTATGAAACAGGTACCTACTAGCAAGCAACAACTCTGTCTACTAGCACTCAGCTATCTACTAGACTCGTAATTTCAGTGCTAGTACTAGCGTGACTGAAAAAGAATTTATGAAACAAATTTGCAACTTGACGCGACTACTAGACTGCAAGTAATAGTCAAGTAAATAAAAAGTTTTATGAAAGAAACTGCCCCCTGGTTTGGTTAAATTTTTCTTCGAATGTTGTAGCCTTCAGAGGCATATACAGAATTTTGAAATGGCGAGGTTTTTCGGATATTTCACGGCGGGGACCACTGAAATATATATCAGAATTTTTCAAGAATTTTTACTTTCGCTGAGAAGTTACGTATGTTTATAAAGATTAATTTTGTCATTAAAGATAGATTTGTCATTTCTGCGCAAGTTTTTTTACACTCTTTGCACTGAAAACATTACGAATTTCTCCTTTGGTCAACTAAAAAGGAGAGGGTTGCAACCCACCCCTCCCCTGGATACGCACATGGTAGCCTTGATTTTTGCCTTTGATAAGATGATCAATAAATCTCTATACGTTTTAATTATATAAAATTTATATATATAATTAAAACGTATATACTGATTTTGTTGTTGAATGTTGTTACAAATCAAATTAGCTTCACCAATTTATTCTGATTGGTACTCATGAGTGTTTTTTCAGATTATGTGTTCATGCGATGGAAGGAGCATTTTTTGGTTCCTGATCACAAAATCAAAGACATCAACGGTGCCTCCTTTGCCGGCTTCTACTACATCTGTTTTCAGAAGAGTACTGCCACTGTTGAAGGATACTACTACCATAGAAACTCTGAATGGTGAGTGACGGACCCAACACTTTCAGTTGCAAAAAGAGCTGCATTATTGTTGTCATATTTTCGTCAAGTTTAAATTTAAAAACTATGGGGAAAGTTTCGATAAAGCAATTCCCATGTATACGTTTTACTGCCGGTATGTCTTTTATTGCTATTATGAGTCCTAGGTTGCGATCTACCGTTTAATATAGGTAAATGCATTTCTTTACTTTGCTATCTTAGTTTATAAGGATGAAAATATAGTTTTTGATTTAGGTTCCAGTCCTTAACATTGCAACATGTTCCTGACCGATTCACTGATGTGTTTGAGTTCCGATAGTGGTGGCGTTGTGTTAGTACATTCCTTTTCAAAGCCATGTCGTGCTCGATCCATACAGCTGCCGCTCTGTTTCAAAACATAGCACAGTGCTGAACCCTGATGGCGGTAGTAAATTATTGCCTACAGAAACGAATACTTAAATGTCAGCTAGCTGTGAACTGCATGTAATGCGTGTACATGCCTTCAATAAATTGACAGTCGTGTTTAATTTTAGCAAATTAGTCTTTGTAAGGTCTGGACAGGCTCCCTTGTAAAGAAAAACCGTATACAACATGCCTGGCATCAGAAGTTAGGGCTTACATTTTCAAAACTTTTATCTAAATGCAATCTGTTCCGATTCTATAATCCTGGTTCTATATGGAAGAAATGGCCCAAACCGAGCACTCCTTTAGCTTTAGGTTAACATTGAGTTGAGTTGGCAGTTGAAAGATGGACATAGTATTCATCCAGCTGTTTATCTTCTCTTTACTCGGTGTTAGCAACTAAAGAATCGACTAAATTTCGGACAATTCCGCCTGGTTGGACCGGTAAATGGCCAGTCGGCCGGTTTCAGAATGTAGGCCAGCCGACCAAAATTTAGACCGGTCTGGGTTAACAACACTACTGAGAAGCAAATACACAAAAATTGTGTTATGCTTATTTATTACTCTTCTCAATTCCAACTCAACCCATCATAATTTTATGACGCACCATTAGATTCAGAACAGACGTATAACACCGATAGAAAACATTGTCTCGATCATATCGACAATATTTCAGTCTCGATTTCATCAACGATTAGTCAAGTCCCTGTCCCTGTGACAAGTATACCACACCACAAGTTGACTTTTCAGTTTCATCAACACACAGTGTACGTTCTTGCAGACAACTGCAAATTTCCACAAGTGACTTGTGGTATTCAAAACTGTAATTCTGCCTAGTGAAACAGGACACGGAAACAACTGCCAGGTCCCTATACTTTAATCTATTAAACAGCACACACTTTCGTACAGAACATACGCGCAAAACCCTAAGTTTCTACGTAAGCCGTTTCACAGAAACAACCGTCTTTGGCCTCGCCAAAATCATAGACTTATCTATTTCGCTCCTACCTAAGAACTCTTCAAACGCCTTCAAAAAGACCCTCTAGCAAAGGTCTACTGCAGACTAAACAACAAGATTTCAACTCGCGAAATTCCAAGAATTTCGTGGCCTTGGATATTACAACTAACTACGAATTTCTGACTCACAAATACTACAGCACAATCGCAGCAAGGTTTACTTTAGGGAGCTTAACTTAAACAATTTAACAAAAGGCCCAAAATAAGCAACTGCTTTAACTTCAACAAAAAACACATTTGTGCTCACTCAATAGCAAGCTAGCTACAACTTAACGCTCTTAGCTTAAAAGAAGTATAAGACTAAAGTCCATTGTAGGATTTTGCGAAAGAATTTAACCTATGACAGCATCAACACCGACTTCACAAAACGTATTGAGCAATAATTAAACTTTTTTCTACTTCAAAGTAATTAACGAATCAGATAACTGAACTTTGTTGAACCACACTAGTGTTTTCCACCACACATTTTTTGTTTAGAAATGTGACAAATCAACACACTTAGATAATTTTGTGTATATATTATGATTCAGATTTGGTTTTAAAATCTAAATCCACTTTTTGTTTCATCAATTTTGTTATTTTATTGTTTTATTAAATTGCTCCTATTAATCATTGTATCGCTTTAGTGCAGTGACGACGACGAGGTTTCAAAGTAGAGTTGGGGCCGGTGTCGTATACTATTTTGTCACCTATGCTAAACTGTCACCTAAGCTAATTTTTCGCAGAAAAGGCTCGTTACTTTTCCAATCTCGTTATTTTTAATGGCATTGGATAGCTCTTGCAAAGACGATTGTTTTGATATAAAATAGTATATTAATTAAGCTAATTATAGCTGCTAATTACCACTTAAAATTAACATAGGAAATTTTCAAATTTTAGGTGAAACCTATCATGTTGTATATCATTCGAAAGCTCTTGACGAGGCGGATTCAATGGGCTAACATTTAAGTCAACTAAGTGGCCTAGCAATGCGTAATAGCTCCATATGTCACCGAAAAATAGTTTTTTCGACTAAAGCTTTGACTAGCTTAACTAATTGGCTTAATTGTTAGCCCATTGAATCCGTCTCGTCAAGAGCTTTCGAATGATATACAACATGATAGGTTTCACCTAAAATTTGAAAATTTCCTATGCTAATTTTAAGTGTTAATTAGCAGCTATAATTAGCTTAATTACTATATTATTTTATATCAAAATAATCGTCTTTGCGAGAGCTATCCAATGCCATTAAAAATAACGAGATTGGAAAAGTAACGAGCCTTTTCTACGAAAAATTAGCTTAGGTGACATTTTAGCATAGGTGACAAAATAGTATACGACACCGGCTCCAATTTTCAAAACCGGTTCCGGTTCTAGCAAGAGTGCATAATTGCACTATGTATTAGAAAAAGAGTAATCCACTAGAGGGCTTCTCTTCACTGCATTGCGTAACGGTGCTGCGCCCACAATACGCGAATGTTCCCCCGTTTGGTGGGGAAGGGTCGCTCTGTTCGACAAAGCATACCCCCCTCCGTTTGGTGGGGTGGGGCAGCAGAAAAGAGGTCCCCTTTTGGTGGGGGGTAGACAACAGCCAATCAGATTGCAGAGACCTCCTCCCCATTTGGGGGGGGGGTTAGAGTAGAGGATTACGGTAGTTTTTGTTCTATTCAAAATGGGTCCCCGTTTGGTGGGGGGGTAGCAAAAAGAGGCCCCCGTTTAGTGGGGGGGAGTAGGCAAAAGAGGTCCCCGTTTGGCGGGGGGTAAGCAAAAGAGGTCCCCGTTTAGGGAGGGGGTCGCTGATAGCCAATCAGATTCAGCCAATATTTGCGCCTGTCTTGACGACTCCCCCACCAAACGGGGACCCTTTTCTGCCTACCCTCCCACCAAACGGGGACCTCTGTTTGCTACCCCCCCCCCCAACCAAACGGGGAGGGGGTATGCCTGTCGACCCCCACCAAACGGGGAACATTCGCGTATTGTGGTCGGAGCACCGTTACGCAATGCCATCTTGGTTCTAGGGTACCGGTTCTGGTTCCCTGTTCTACCTACAAAATTTGTAGTCACGAGTTTAACATTATTTAACATTGGAAGCAGGACCCCTGCAGGGCTTATACAATCGAAATTATAAAAGCAATACTGTAAAATCATTGGAATAATGCTATAATAAACAACTGGGTTAAACTTCTTGTTTACTTTGAATTGATCTTACACAAAAATAGGTAACAGATTATATACTTCCACAGGCTGTTCATTACATGAACTGTGACTTTTGTCCCAGATGCCGAAGAAGTAAGCTTAGAAATAAAAAATAAGTACTCAACTTTCAAAGTTTTCTACTTCTGTAAAATTTAGATTTTTCTTTAAAAATGTTGCTTCAATCTTGCGTGCTGACAACACCACCTTCTATTTAGTGTTTTAGAACGGCCGGCCGCCAAAAAAGTGCCACCGGCTGGCCGCCGGCCAACGTTCTCGGCCGGCGGCCACAGGCCGGCCAGCCGCCGGCTGGCCGCCGGCTAACCAGACATATTCTTCAGTGTTTGAAGGCAATCTGATCTAGAAAGTTGCAAAATATTTATATTATGCATTACAAAGGCAATGGAATCGGTTTTTACTTTATATATTTGGAAAAAGTTCACATTCCGCGGTGGATTTCTTTTGTAAACATTTGCTGCTCTTCTCAAATTGTTGTGTTAACTATTAATATTTGTGTTAAGCCGACGGCTGAACGGCCGGCCGCCGGCCAAACGGCCAGACACTCAGCTGGGCCGGCCGCCGGCTTCCCGGCCGTTCTAAAACACTACTTCTATTCACCACTTGTTTGAGACGATATATACTCAATTTCCTACTATGTCCCATCGTGCTCTCATCTTTTCTATGAGGCTAGTCTTCAAATGTGTAAGCTGGTTAAAGTTATCATTTGGCGATGCATCGTTCACGCCTTCCTTCAATTACAATTGGAATTTTAGAATAGAAAATTTTAAAAATTCCTTAAAATTAATTTAGACACTTTACACAACTGCATTTTGTAATATACACAAAATAACTTAACAAAAATTGAAAAATCAGAAGCATGAAAACAAAAACTTATGAAATTCCATAATGAAGTAGAAATTTTTCCTTAAAATAAAACAATACATCTTCCTAATTTTCAAGTATGTTTAACATTTAATTTTTATCTTAAAACAAAGATGTCACTAATATTGATTCAAAGAAACATTTCAAATTACTCTTAATTGCAAGCCTCGACTTCAGCGAAAGTTGAAACGTGTCTCGATCACTTGAAAAGGGGAAGCGGGGAGTTTGTGTCACCTTCAGTGGAAGCTGAAGCTGTATCGCTTCCAATTTATAGGTCTCTAACTTTATTCTATATAGTGTCTGCTTTAGTTTCACTTCCAATAATTGTAGCTTCATTTCACTTTTTGAAACTCTTGTCTCATCCTTTTATTTCGCTAGGTCTAAATTTGTTCAAATTCAGTACAAACTGGATTTTTAGTTTCAATTTCAGTCATTAGTTAAAAAAACAATATGGCAACAACAAAACCCAGCTTTTGCAAAATTTAAACTCTTGCAAAAAATTAGTTCGTCCAATTTTTAAGCGTGGAACCGCCCGTTTCCAAATCCTGCCGGTTTTAGTGGAACTGGCCCCACCTCTGTTTCAAAGCACATAATCTTTGTTTTTCCATGTCTTCTTGTGCATATCTTCCTTGTCCACAGCTGCGCCGCTCAACGTGTAGTTCGGTAAATCAGGGGACAATACTGACCGCAAGCTCAAGCTGACCTTAATAACAGATTTTTTCGGGCTCCTGGAGTAAATACATTTGCTTTTGTTTGGCATGTGTGCAGCTTATCCGACCACTACAATTTTTGTAAATAATGAAATAAAATCTTCCTAGTTTTAGCTAGTCAGTGCCTAAACAAACTCCTACAAAGACCCAATTTTAATAAAAAGGCAAGCATTACATTTGAAAAATTAAATACTACAGCACACACAACTAAAATAAAAATCTATAATACAGTTGGAAACGAAGTCAAGAAAAAGACTTAAAGCTCGACAAAAATGAGACAACAGACTAGAGCACAGAAAGCACATAGCTTTAGCACAAAGACTACACATTAAGAAATAATCGCGTGAATGAAAAAACCGCGGACACTAATTGAAAAGTACTGACGTTATGGCGTTTTTGCGAGATTTCATTAAATTAAAAATACTGAAAAATTTGTTATATATAAAAATGTTCACTTATGCAAGACATTAGAAAAGCGTGATAGCTGGCAGGCTCTGTGGTATCAACTCGCAGCCATAATCTGCGTGCTAATGGCCCTCCGTCGTTGCGTACCTAGTGATTCCCCTCTCAAATCAGCACCCAGTAAGCATTTGTGTATGCTCACTCGCTCTATGTTTACATGTTAAAGCATTGATTTGTCTGCTTCGAGCCTTAGAACTCGAACGGACAAACTTGTTTTAGGTGAAGATAACCAACTGCGGGGGATGTTGGCGTGAAAAGAATGGCTCGCGAACTGATAACAGAGGGTCTGTCAGCTGCCACACTCGCATCGTTACGTACTCTCGCTTTAGCTTATTTTAACCTTCACACAATTAGGAAACAACGAATGACGACAGTCAAACTTCAAATGCCTACCATGACCCGCGTAAGGACACTTTCATTAACACACAACTGCAAAAACACTAAAGAGAAACGCGCCAAAACTAGATAGTACCAAGAGTACATAATACATAAGAGTATGACAGCTGGCATACTCTATGTATTATCAGCTTGCACATCCTCTGCACGCTAACGGCTGACCCCCCCCCGCAAATTGGGCCCCAGTGACCCCCCCCGCAAATTGGTACCCAGTCGAAACGGGGGTACGCTCACTCGCTCTATGCTTGTGTGTTAAAGCTCGAAAACACAAGCACTACGTGCGCGAGTTTTGTGTCTGTTTCGAGCTTTAGCACACATGCATAGCGGCCAAAATTTTTTGAAGTGAAGGGTCCAATTTGCGGGGGGGGGGGGTCAGCCGTTAGCGTGCAGAGGATGTGTCACGCTTATAATACATAGAGTATGACTGCTGTCATACTCTTATAACTAACAAACACCAGTTCATGTGCAAACAGAAAAAAAATTGCAGTCGGCTTGGATTGCTAGGAGATTGCATACGCACTCAGGGCAGAAGCGTAAGAAATGTAATGAAACGATTACGGATCACCTTAGCTGTGTTGATATCAAACACGGAAAATTTTTCAATAAGCTGGAAAATTGAACGGTTGGGCGCAACAAGTATAAAATACATAAATATTTGAAAAATCACTTGACGAGAAGGGGATAATCAGAAAATTCCTGTCACTGTCACGCTCAGTAACGCACTCGTCTGTTCCCCAGTTTTATATGATCTTATTTTGTGCTAACAAATATTTTCAGAAAAAAACTGGCAAACAAAACTGTGATACGTCGTGTCTACACATAGTTGTATTGTAAAATAGCTAAAACCATTCAGATTCGACAGGATCGCTGTATCATGAATTGGTACAGGATGATAACACATGGTTACGGTAGGACAGGAATACAAGCCACAGCAGGTTTTTTTCAAAATTTCACCTGTGTTTTTTTGTGTTTTTTTAAAGAAAATGTGTTTTTTCAAAAAATCTGTGTTTTTCCTGAAATTCGCTTTTCGCAGTATTAACACGTTTTTAACGGTTTTTACAGCATTTATAACTATATTTAGCATATTTCGCTCGTTACAGAAGAAATACACAACATATCGCTCGCTTAGTCTTTATAAACGATATTTCTATGTTCTGAAGGTTAAATATTTGTGTTGAAGACGTCTTTTTGCGCTACAATAGCGGGTCTGGGGGGCGGAGCCCACTAGACGTTGAGAATTTTTTGAAAATTGAACCTATTGGTCTGAAATTCTTCAAAACTTTTCGACAGTATATATATTTTATTCCCGTTATTTCTTGATTTTGGAAACATAATTTGGTAGCATGTAGCATAATATGCCTATACAGTCCCAAATGGCAGCGTTGCTTAGAATAATGAAAGCTACACTAAAGCTAATGCTCAGACGAAAACAAACAGAAGTAAAAATAAGAATTTCTATGATATTTGCGCCGAAGGCGCAAAATTTTTTGGAAAAACTTAAAAATTATGCTTAAGATCAATAAAAATTTGCTCCTTCAGGTGAAAATTTGAGTGTGCTTTTTAGTGTGTTTTTTTAAAATTTCGTGTGTTTTCTAAAAAAAGTGTGCGAAAACACAATAAAAACACAAAAAAAAACAGTGAGCCACAGTTAAAAAAGCTTGAAATAGTTTGTATTAAAATTGCCGAATTGGCGCATTGTCCAAAGTCATCTTTGCTCTTCTGTTGTTACAAGCTTAGTTCCACTCTCATGACAAACGTCAATGGTTTCATTCCAGTACAATAACCTTACTATTAAATAAACTTACAAGTGACAGAATATCATGTTTCAAGTGGCACACAATTACAATAACCTACACAAATATACATAGTACCAATTTCCACAGTCACAAATTCTGCATAACATAGATATAAACGAAATAAACAATAATCTCAGCCATACATAAGAAAGAACACGTTTAATGAAAAGCGAAACATAAACCCCTAAACGGGAAAGCATGATTATCCACAACGTAATGTCAAAAAATATGGCCTGCCAGATTCAGTGTTCAAAATCTTACAGATCGTCCAGATTTAAACTGCAAGTTGGAATTTTTGACAAAGACAGAAAAGATATTCTAGGTAGTGCGCTAACGCGCACTACCTGATTGTAGAAAATAAGCAGCTTTCTAGCTTCCATCCAACATTTTCCTGTGCTTTCAAATGACCAGAATTGAGCAAAGATTTGACTAATACAGTTGGGTCCCTATTTCAAAAACATGGCAACCTGGGCTACATACGTATGTAATAGCCACCATAATAGCTCCCTACATAATAGCAGCTAGCATTTGAAGCTGACACGTCTTGCAGCTTCGTTTTCTTCTAGTTTACAAACCATACATCCACTTTCTTCCGCAGGAATACAAATATCATGAAATGTGTGTCCTTAAAAGATTGAAAAATACAAATCAGCAAAATGATCAAGAAAAACAAACTAAAGCACTGAAATCAATTATCACCAACAATAAAATAGGTTTTGAGACAACTCCTTCCATGTCTGACTAAACAGCTGACTTACCGCAACTAGTAAAGATAATGATGTCACGTCTATCATTAGAGCGAACAGATAATTTCAATGGCAATGTACAGCTATGGCACAATCTACAAAAGTAAAAACTATTATAATTAAATTATGTTATGTATATATATTAGTAAATTTATAACCGGTATACGTACCGTGCTCTCTCGTGCTAAGTATATACTCCTATAGATGTTATTTCCGTGCCAATTATCGGAAGCAGCAAATAAAACTGAATCTATTAACAACAGAGAAAGACTCCTCCAGGGTATGAGCTAGGTATGTATAATGATACTCAGCTAACAAAAAGTATCCACAAATCTTGACATTAAAATAAGCTCTACAGTACACATCGAAGAGTATTCTGTTTTAAAAATTTAACATCAAGGGGGTTACCCTCAGATCTAAGCTGGGTGGGACTTGCAAGGCAAAACTAATGCAGGACAAAGGAAAGCATTGACGAACCCTTTAGTTAAATCAAGCTCAAACGGTTTCTTTACACAACCGTCTAATAGCAACAGAAGTTGCGACAGTCCAGCCTTGTCAGTCAGTAGGTTGTCGGAGGAACACAGCAAATGATACAACTTCGGTAAAATCTAAAGAAACACAGCACCAATTACCAGAGCCAGGGGTTGTCTCAGGGCAGGGATCTATGCACCTCACTTTAGGGTGACAAATGGTGCTAGTCTTATGACAAAACCAGCTATTTTTAATACAAATCCGCGCCGTCGGTATGATGATGTACTTTTCCACAGAAATAAACATCTAATGTACGATTTTTGGGGAAAAACAAAAATTTTTCAACTTCTGGGGGCTCCGCTCCCACCCCCAGGCCTTCCTCGCCTTTGACCTGGGACTCCCGCTTTTCAAAATCCCGTGTGCGGGCCTGCCAATTACGAAAATCGATAACAATAATAAAAATCAGGATAATATTACAAAGGTAAACTGAACCACTTTATAATGACATACAAAGAAGATATTAATGGTAGATGTATTTGTATTTTTCAGCTAATAAAAACATTATTACAACTGTTATATATACATACAGGGATATTTCGCAGACATACCTCATCAGTTAATTGAAACTGCATTGACTCTAGACTAGGAGCAATCTGACTGACAAAGTACCAAAACTGATCACTCAACGTTTTATTGGTCCAGTTAGACTCCATCAATAATTCCATTACTGGCTTCAATCCAACTACCTATGTACGAAATGAAACACGCATAAAATAACTATAGACAAACATATTATAAGATAAGGATACAGATATTGCTCTTTTGCAAAGCAGTTCATAAAAATTCCCATTTCATACAAATTTCCAGATTCCCAATCATACAAAGTTTAGATAATATATACTACATAAACATACATATTTTTAAATAGACGTGCATGCTGCACGCACGTAACTGAACAGAGAACGTTACGTTATACAACACTATCATATTTTAAATTCGTGCTTCTGTTACAAACATTTATATAAGTACAATATCCTTAAACAGATATATTATATTTACACGCTCACTTATAGAAAAAGTAAGTCTCACTTTAACCATGACAGCCAACAGCCAATCCTCCGTGACATCAGCCAACCAGTTCCAGCCACTGTCACGGTCACCGCCTAACATTTCCAGATCAACCGGATCTTCCACATGTATACTCTGATAGGCAGGATTATAGTACATGGATATGGACATCTGACTTGTATCACAGGAGCCGGCAGCGGAGGGCGCTACAGTGGTAACGGCCGCAGACGGTTGCGTTGAGGGCGGACAGGGGCTGGTTACGGTATCAGGCGAGAAGGTAACTGTTGGTACAGTATCGACAGTAGCAGCAGTAGTAGCACTAGAAGTAGCAGCAGCGGCAGCACGACTGCAGTAACCCAGAGGACTGGTGGCGTCCGAACCGGGCTTAGTGATAACAGGGGAGGACGGTGCACTCGTTGCCTGGGCGGTTATAGTAACAACTGGGACGGACACTGGAGTATGGTTGGTCGAGTTCGAATCAGAGGGAACTGTAGTCGCAGATGCAGTACTGCAAAATAAAGATTCTAGCTCAGAAGCGCTCAGTCCCAACAGAAGCGATTTCAGCGACACATTAGTAGCTGCCGCAGAATTTCGACCAGAAGTACCACTGGGACGATGAATCGCAGATGTAATGGGTAAACTAGTCGCACGTAGAAACCAAACTTCAAAGGCCTGGCGACATGGTGCACAAAGTGTTGGCTGAGAAACCAGCCTTGAGTCCACAATACGTGATCGAAGATTAAACAGATCATTCCATTCATCGATGCTGCCAGGAATTCCACCTAAACAGACAGACAATAACAAAAGTCACATGCGTATAGAGGCAGAGAAGAGAACATACCCACAGTTTATTAAATTATAACAATTCTAAACACTAAAAGCCTCCTTTAAGGTGCTGGTATCGTTTGCCGTATTTTGAAGGCTAACTTTATAGTAAAAAATCCCAATGACCTGAAATATCGGCTAACGACCTTACTAGAGTTCCCAAGCGTGCAGATAAAACTATTAATCCTGTATTGAAAAATTTTTATTTTGACCAAAATTCCGTATTTGACAAAAATTGTTATATGCTGAGTTTTTCAATTTTAACTGGTTTTCGAATTTTTTAGTCATCATTAATATAAATACATAAAACCCAGACTAGAAACTGCAAAAAATTAAAAATGTTAGTTTTTGATTTTTAAAATTTTTATTATTTTTAGTTTTTACAAATTTTTCAGTCTACACCCGTGCGGTAAACGATACCACCACCTTAACGTGGTGGTACTCTTTCCCGCATTTTCGATAACTTTCGCAAAAGTAATCCAAAATGTCTGAAACTTTCATAGCATAGCACTTCAGGGTTCCTGAGCAGATTAGAAACAATCCCGGAAGCTTTGTGTGAAAACTTTCAACTTTAAAAACTTTCAACTTTGGCCGAATAAGTATCAGAGTTGCTTGAAATTAGCCAAAACCATATTCAGTCTAATAAGCAAACTACTTAACTTTGTTATTAGGCCAATTTTTCTATCTTCAACATTCCGAGAGATAAACGAAAATACAGATTTTTGGGGTCAAAAACCTGGTGATTTCCAAATTTCCAGATGTGCTGCAACATGTAACCAGAACATTCAAAAAGACATATCCAAATTAAAAACCGTCTGGAAGCACATGTTTTGTTTAAAAAAATAAGCTTGATTGCTTGAGTCTAGCTGCAGCTGTGGCTACCGATTTTTCGAAAACTGAAATCAGTTTGTTTTAAACAAGGATTTCTCCAAACTGTCTCAGTCAAACTGCAAACAATCTCACAGAAACGTTCTTCGCACTATTGCCGAGGGTCATTTTTCTTAGTTTTTGCTGAAACTCTCACAAAGTTGTATTGTTCTCATTCGAAGTGTCGAAAAATCACGAAATTTCGAAAATTTTCACTTTTTGATAAACTTCGTGAGGTAACTTCCTGGCGAAACCAAAAAATGACTCTCGGCAAGACTCAGCAGGTCAGTATGTTTGATCAATTAGCACAGATTTCTGAAATCCTTGTTTAAAAAATGGTTTGTGGTAAATCACTCTAAAAAAGTTACACAACGTTTGACTATTTCACTAAAAAAATGTTCTCATTTCAAGGTTTAAACTGGTGGATCATTTGCTATAAGTCCTTAAATTGAACATGTTATGAGATTTTGAAAATCACTGCGGTGAACGTTACCACCATTTTAACAAGAGTAAAGAATGAGACCAATTATTTAAATTATATACATGGTTATGATGCCGGACTCTGCGGCCGTCGAACAGCTTAAAAAACAAAATAGGATTAAATACCTGGCTCCAGATTCTCTGAAGAAAACGAAAATGTCGGTACAAGATGGCCAACTTTAAGCGCCAACAGCCATTGTCTAAAACAAATGAGGGGAAATGAACAAGACAATGTGAACGAACATCCTGCAAAGGTAACACCACAGGCTGAAACAATTTATGTTTTCCATCTTTTTTGTATTAAAGACAATCACATCAATATTTAGGTGATAACACACAATAAAATAAAACACCCATGGAAAGCCTTAAAAGTGAATAATTTCTTTACCGATGAGAAGGGCAAAGAAATACGGACCCACTCCACGCGTACTTATTACATGGTTCGCCGAAACAACTAACGAGACGCAAAAACATAAAAACTGAACAATAACTCATTCGTTGACGAAAATAGAGTTCAAACTCTACACGAACCCAATAAGTACCTATTTAGATGACACTTAGGACATCCATCATCAACTGAACCCGTTTCTTTCAGACGACTGGCACTGGACGTCTGTGGTACTGGTTCCGCACAAGAGATTTCCGTTTCATCTGGTTCCACCGGCGTCAGGGACGCTCCACTTTGCTTCGCCTGGGGCAACGGATCAAGCCTCAGCTGTTCTCTCAGGTCTAGCAACTGTCCTTCACTGCGACTGGAACTCATCGGTTCCAAATCCAGTTCAGGAGGCTCATGTTCCGCTTCCTCCGATACACTCCGCTCTCCGCAGCAGTGAAGGCGTCTGGTCACTTCCGCTGGCTCGGACTGCCCCAGGGATCTGGAACTGCTGTGAACGGTGCTCAGTCCTTCACCAATACTCATAGTACAGCCTAGATTCGGTGTCAGCGTGATACTGTGCTGCTGTTTGTGCTGTTGTTGCTGCAAACCGGCTCCAGCTGCCAGCAACTGGGTGGAACTTTTACTTCGGCCCTTCCGGCCGGCTGCCTGAATCACACGAACCTGAGAGGAGGACAGAAACTGTGGCTGACCTCCATCAAACAGGGGACTCTGAGCAAACTTAAAATCGTCCTCATAGCCAGAGCACTGCATGGGATCACGAAGAACCTTGTGAATGCCTGTCGATAGACGCTGCACTGAAGGATGAGACTTTGGATTGGCATTCTGGGGTAAATTCGGTAATTCTTCTGTGGGTATGATCCCGTTTTCGTCTAAAACAGTGAAAGGTCCAGCACAGCCACGCAAACGTAACAAAACTTTATTATCTAAAATATTAAATAAATATTATTTGAGCTAGACTGTCAGAACAATGACAAAAAACAGAGCAATTTAGTTTCTGAACAATTTTTACATTAAACTCGAAGAAACAGTTTCAAGATCTCAAAGTTGATCACACTGTCAGTACAAAATTTATTTATTACAGGATATTCAATAGTAGTTTTGTTTCACGAAACATTTCACACGTTCTGATGTCAATTGTTTTAATAAATTTGGAAGCCACATACACAGAATATATTATGATAATAAATTGTTGTAATTTAGATACTCACTAGCAGCATCATGAAGGTTTCGAACCGTAGAGACGGTGTTGGTGAGTTCTGACGCCTGCTTCATGCTTTTCAGCAAAGATTTCAACGTGATCAAAAGTTTTTCATGATTGTCAGTATCCCCGTCATTCTCAAGCTGAGTATCATTATGCTCTCCATTCACCAAGGGTTTAGCTGTACCAGCAGCTACCGTAGCTAGATTGCTGTTTGTCGTTGACAGTTGAGACAGCAACTCTTCAGCAATGCCGGGAGGCCATGAAATTCTGTAATCAAATCGAAAGCTTTAGAAAAACCGCACCACTAATGACAGACAAATCAACTTAGCACCAAAAGAAGGGCTGGTGGGGGCTAACCTACAATTATAGCACATCGAAAATTTAAATGCAGCCATCTTTTCAACATAGTTCCCTTCCTCACTCGCAAACTGTGTATAATAACCGTCGTTTTAAGAATTCACAAAATCTATTAATAATCAAAGACATCATTAAGAAGCTAACAAACGGACTTACGTAATATTGGGGGGATGACCAAAAATAATCTTACTTATTTTGTTTGGTGAAATAAGTAGCCATTAAGACAGCACACGATTTCAGACAGTTCCTGAGCAACAGTTTGGAGGCTGCCTTTTCCACACTGTAGAGGCTGAACTTCCTGATTCTACCTTCAGCTCCGGTTAAAATAAAGACATCTGATTGACTAGTACTGTAACATCGGATTTCTAAGCAAAAACATGTTACACGCTTTCCAGATAAGCAAATAACTGTTTTCGCTTCACTCTCCTTTCAAAAAAGAATATTAATGCAAAGTGATTAGAGTTTGGATGCCTACAGATCTGATTTATATATTTCTGACATGAAAGCATTTCCTGGCCTCAATAAGATTCCAATTCAATCCAGTCTCCAAAAACTTTCTCTAAATCCCTTCAAACAAGGGTATTGGTATTGACACGCAACGGTTTAGCATGGAGTCTTTCCAAAAAGTTCATTTTTATCGCAAAAATAAGCAGATTTAGTGTTGAAAAGGGCAAAAATTGAGTAAAAGTCTCCGGCGAAGCCGGAAAATTTTGGCCTCCTGAGCGATTTTTCAGCACAAAATTTGGTACCAAAAGGGGCACCCACTTTAGAGGGGGTGATTTTTGGGGGGAAGTGTGTAAGGCCGGCACACTGGAATAAACCCAGGCCACTAATTTGAAAATTTCTGCACATTAACTGTTGATTATTATTATTTACGAATCACATTATAATTGACTTGAATAAAATAAAACAACGGGGGTTCTTCGCCGCATATACCTTCATCCACAGGAGAAACCAGCAACACTCTGGCTTTCGAAGGATTCAGCACATAAAGCTTGTCACGACTAAGACATAGCAAATACTCTCTATAACAGTCAAAAACAAAATAAACACGAAGTAGGTCAAGAGAGACTCAAGTCTGCCTCATTTATTTTAAACTTCTCACATTTATAGCTCTGTTACAACAGAATTCAGAGTATTATTGTTCCCAGCCAGTACAAGTCTTCTTCTATGTATAATTAGTAGGTACTAGTCAGGGGCGCACCCAAAAGGGGCGGAGGCGGCCGACTCCATTAACGGATTTCATTTATGATTTCCTACGCGTACAATGCAAGCGTTCTCGTTATCAATTTTTGGTCCTTTAAAACGGCAAAAATTGGTCAGAAAAAATAGCTTTCATGTTTAGAAATTAAAAATTCTCAACTTCTGCAGGACTGCGTTCCCCAGATCCCTGCTTTCAAATTTCAAAGTATAACTACAGTACAGCTCATTTCAAAGTGAGTTTGAAGCGATGTCGCAAAAGCAAATTATGCGACATTTTCGCGAAATGTCGTTAATTTTTGGCGACATTTCTCTAAGATTTTGGGAGATTTCGCGAATTTTTAAGCGAAATGTCGCCAATTTCGCGACATTTCGCCAGATTTGGGACTTCGCCTCAAACGCACTTTGAAATGAGTTGTACTGTATCTCGAAAAAACCAACCACCTGCATGTTCTTAAAGCAACAAAAAATTTAAGTATTTGGTGCCGCCCCTGTCAGAAAATCTGGGTGCGCCACTAGTACTAGTACTAGGTGTCTCCAATTTTAATTACAGCTCATGTTTTCGCTGATATTCCACAAAAGGTCGGAATAGGTCAAAACACAGAAAACAGCGTCCTGACCACCATACGAAGATTCCAGCATTCCGCTTAGTTCAGCTAATGAATTAACTTTTCTTGCAAAATTCAGCCATCCCCTCAATCATGCACGCATAATTATTAAAATATTCTATATGAAAAAGCTACATACCCTAAACGATGGATCATTGTAAAATGTATGGTTGATTCATCCTTTAGCTTTACCCATTTTAAGCAATGCCTGGAAATTACAGACACCCAAAACATTAGTCAAATAGAAGTACGCAAACTGATTAAATGTATTTCTACCGTTTTCTGGAAGGGAGTCAGCGCCACTGCTTTGAAAAATGCCAAACTATTGACAATAGATTTGGAATATCAAAGACCATAACGCATTAAGCTGAAAAACGATGTTTTTAAGTTAACAATCTTTATTCAAACTTAGCTGTGGGTATTGGTAAATGTAAAATTTGAAGCTGCAAAACACTCCATCCCCCATCGTCCCCATTAAAGGCCACTAAGTTAAGAAATTAGTAAAAAAACTAAGAGTAAGGGCTGAATCAAGGTTCAGATGCCTCACGCCAAGCCTTGACAAAAGACAGGAGAAGATGGAGGGATATGCGCAGTTAGCGATACCAATTACAATTATACCACAACTATTACACAAGTTAAAATAGTTGTGTTTCCCGAAGCACTTAAGGTGGTGGTATCCTTTTGTGCAGTGCTTTAGGGGTGATTTTTTGAAACGCTATAACTTTCGCAATTTTTGGAGTTTGAAAGAGCTTTATACATCGTTTTAAAGCTTATTTTCTGTACATTCACATGAGCTTACGAAACTAGCAAAGTTAGCACAAAACTGGCAAAAATTTTCAGACATACTGACGTCTGACAGGCTGAATATAGACCAAAAATTTTTGAACATCGATTTCTCGAAACTGTGGAATCGGCCAAAATTTTTTCTTGTGCCATAATATGAAGGACATATGCGCCGAGGGACATTTTTTTGGATTTGGCTCAACAAGCCCCAATACGCCAGAAAATCCGGCAAATGTACGGTGACACGAAATTTCGGAACTTTGTATCCAGTTTTCTCGCAACTGGAGGTGTTTTAGCTGAAACCAAGAAAAATGTCCCTCCGCAATAGTGCGAATTTTCATTCAGCCGAAAATCACGCGAATCCGTTGGGCAGTTTTTGAGAAATCGATGTTTAAAACAAAATAATCGCAGTTTTGCGAAAATCGTTATTCTGCCGAATCTCTAGCTTACAGCAACGAATCTTAGCGAATATGCATTGATAAAATGGGCAATTAGACCGCGTATCGATTGAGCATAAATAAACGAAAATTGTCCGTACGATTTGGCAGTAATCTTGAAAAAACTGATTTCCTCGAAAATGGCCGTTTTTGGCTCCAAAAATCGTTTTTGGCTTATACTGACTTAACCACTGAAGATAGCTCATAGGTTGTAAAAGCACAAATGTTCGTTTTTGCACCCTCTTTCCATCCATAACAGCCAATTTGACGTATCAACTATCGACTGAGAGTATAGTGCCAAAAACAGAAAATTTTTCATCTTTTCACCTAAAAATGTGGGACTGGTTCCAGAATGTTAAAGAGCACCAAAACAGTATATTTGGAAAGTTTCATCTACTTTCATAAAGAATTGAAGCCTATAGGGTCGAATTTACACAAAAGGAAACCACCACCTTAAGTAAATTATGAGCCACAATGTGTTATCGCATAAATATTTAAGGTACCTTTTTAATGCCTTAAGTGATGATTGCTTAAGCTACTGAAATAAACTAAAATATAAAATAAAACAAACTAAAATCTGTCAAGCCTTAACAAACAAATAAAAAACAAACCTGAAACTAATAATTGGCGCCTGCGGTAAATCACAGCCAAGGGAACCGAACTGATGAGTACTATAAACCTGGCCATCCGCATTGACTTCCCAGAGCCGTGAACCAGGACGACAGCAGAACAGCACGGGTTTCTGGTCACGTCCAACGCACTCCAGAAAACAGGCACCATACGGTCCCTTTCTGAATAAAACGAGAAATTATATTAACCGCAGTATTGTTTGTTGGCAATGCCAGCAGACAGCAGTAAGTCTGTCATCAAAGCATGTAGCTAAGCCAACTTTGGATTCAATACAGCTGTAAAAACGCTACAAAATACAACCAGACATGAAAAATCTTCATAGTTTTCAAATTTTTAACACCACATTCAGAGACAATAACAATTTTATAAAATTACACAATTTCATCAGGAACTAAAACGGCAACAAGAACACCTAATACCTAATACCGTTGCGTTACCATGTACGTATGTCTTTCTCTTTTGAAACTTAAGCGTTATTTCAAATATTGAACAGCTAACATGGGGAATGGGGGTGAGGTCACGTATATATGTCTGTGTTGTTATATTGTAACATTCGAAAAAGGATCTTAGCGGATAAAATAAACCACTACCACAAAAATACATACCGAAGCTTGCAGCCAATCTGAGAGCATTTTGAGCTGAAACATGCAGATATACGACGTTATACCTGTCTGAATGTATGCATATACAGCAGGAGCTGAGCACAGTGCAAACTAGAAATGCACATATATAACAGCAAAGTTCTATGATAAAGAAAATGCAGGTTCATTTCAAAAGATACTACATGGAGAAAATGCTTACTTTACCGCTGAATACAAGTAGGATCTAGTGAGAGTAGAAATGAGCAGAAGACTAGCACACTGGTCAAGCTGGACGATTTCACTGTCCAGTTCTAACATGAGCTCGTTGGGACTTTTGAAATAGGAAGACGCCTGAAATAGCATTAAAACCCTAACCTCTACAGTCGTGCTCCCCTTACGTGCATATTGTTGCAGAAAGTGCAACTATTGCCAAATTTCATTCAAACGAAAATATATCGGGTATGATCAGGAGGGGGGGGAGGGTTCAATGGGTCTAGACCCCCCTTTTGGGATGACAAAATGGAAAATTTTTGCTATTTTTATGGCAAAAACAGCTATTTTTAAAAAATTTTCGCGCCTTGGCGCAATAATTCACTTTTTGCAAGAAATAAACGCCCAATGTACTGTTTTTGGGCAAAAATGCAAAAATTCTTCAACTTCTGGGGGCTTCGCCCCCCAGACCCCCCGTTGCGTTTTACCTTGGACCCCCCCCTTTTCAAAATCCTGGGTGCGGGCCTGGTTATGAAAACAAACTTCATGTAAAACACCAGCATCTTAAATTACATATTACAAGTATATACCGGGCAAAACTAAAATTTGAAGTTCTAGAAGTATTAGAAAATTACATATGCCATGGCCGACAACTCTGATCATTTTAATGCCATTGCTCTACAACTATGCTTTTAGACATACGTATGTCTCTAGCTTCATCAATTTCGAGTAGTGATCTTTTAAAGAATTTTTTAAAACTGGTTGTTATTACGCGATCTTCGTGAAAACTAGTTTTGTTAAAACTGACACCAATGAACATTACAACGCCAACATAACGCTGTCGGCATGGGACGACGCGACTGTGCTCCTGGCACAGCAGGAGCACAGGAGCTCCGGCTACGAGCAGGACATCGTCGGCGCCTTGCAGCCTAACACGGGCTATCATCCAACCCGGTGTCGACCTCACGTGCGAAAAGTGCGGCAAGGAACCCCAAACGCTGACCCATCGGCTCCTTCAGAGCCCAGCCATTGTTTAGGCACGACTGAAGTTCCTGGGGGAGCTGGCCCCCCTCACTCCCAATTCTTTGCGATAACCCAGTGGGGATGGAGGCAGTGGCGCTGGCCACTCACTGAGCGGTTCTCGATGCTCCTGCCGACCTCAACAACAACCACAACTACGCCAACATAGGTAAGTTTATACTCAAAGTAAAAACCTTAAAAAAGCAGCAAAAATTGGGTAAACTAGAGCCTTGTACACTATTTCTAAAGTTCTTCTGGTCGAATAGCTGATAACAGTGCAATTCGGTTGGGTATTCCATCTTTTGAAAAATCTTTGAATTCAGTAAATTTTAAAACATTCTTGGCCAAATTTTGAAAATCAAAAATAGATTAAATTTAGTGATGGGCACCGGATAATTTTTCATATCCGGATATCCGCCTATTTTGAATTAACAGATATCCGGATATCCGGTTATCCGTCTATTCCAAACTTAACTTCAAGAAAATTTTTCTATTTTGCAGTTCAATTTTCAATTTTTCTGTCAATTTTTCGGCAGGCTGTGAATGTCTATCATGCAACCAAGCCGCAACCTTCGTTTCAAAAATATGCTAATTTTTCATTGTTTTGACTAAAATGTACACGGATATCCGGATATTTTTCTCAAATCGGATATTATCCGGATATAAAAATTATCCGGATATCCAGTGCCCATCACTAATTAAATTATTACAATTTTTCATCACTTTGAGCAAAAACAACCACTACTTTTGTCTATAAGTGAGATTGAAGCAAAAACTGATTTTTTAAGAAAATATTTGAAAATTTTGCTATTTGGTCACTTTAATACCGACCTAGTACCACCGAAGCCAAGGTTCCGAACCTGGCCCTTGCCGCAGTAGTGACGACGCCGGTGCATCTTTAAACGTCATGAGTCTGCGACTCGCCCAGTAGTCATCTACTCGCAGCACATTATTTCTTTCGTGTTAAAAATTAAACAGCAGTCACCGAAGTGTAATTTCTGGTCAGTGTAGTTCGTAGAACAATGTAAAATAGTTTGACGCCCGAAATGTTAAGATGCTATAATTGATTAAGGACTTATCAAGTAAAATTTTTACATTGAAAAATCTCGAATAAAATTTAACTCGGGAACTCGATTCGACAACTAGCAGAGATTTTTCAACTATACTGGCATTTCAGGATCATAAGCTTCAGCCATTTCAAGCTTAGATAGCATCTCGGCTAGACGACTCGACAAAGTTTTATGAAATTGTAGACCCCTGGATGGCCAGACTTCTGCTATTCAAGTATCGTCCTACCAGACGCATAGATTAAGTATTTTTATTTTTCTTCCAGTTATTTTCGACATTTTAAGCTCAAATTCTTGCAGAAATTGTTAACTTATAAAACAGAGAAATCTAATGGCTATATTTTAAACACTTTAGCCATTTGTATTTCTATTCCAGAAAATATTAGCCTAGGAAAAACCTTCCCCGGTATATATTATCTATTCTACTACATTAAATGAAATATATATACAGATACCTTTTACTTACACGATTTTGTGACACTTTTGCAACACTAATTCTGCCTTGAGCATCACCAGCATATAACTTTCGTGAATCTTCCGACCAACACAGAGCAGTGATGACACCGGTTTCATGAATAGATGAAAACTGCAGAACTTCAGGACGTTCTGTGCTGATACGTAAAACTCCAACAAGACCACGACTGAAAATAACGGGAAACATATATAACCCTTGTGCGACTAGCATTTCTTGGCACAGGTGCAGTTCAAGAGGTCGATCTATACAGGCATTGGCATTTTTAGTGGGGGGTGCCCCCCCACTTTTCGGATCCCCCCCTCCACTTTTCGGAGCCGCCCCACTTTTCGGCAAGCCCCCACCCACTATTTCGGGGGTCGCCCAAAAGTGTCAAAAAATTAGGTTTTTGAGGTCAAATTTTCAAAAATGTTCTCAATTTTTTGCTAATTTATGGACTTACAAGCTCATTTTAAGCTTAAAAACAGCGATTTTTTGTGTTTTTACCTTAAAAATGCTAATTTTTCGCTAAAAATTTCGGTATATTTTTACCTTTGGCTCGCCCCCCCACTTTCAAAACCCTAAAAAATGCCAGCAAGCATATTCAAACCCTGGCGACTGAAGTGAGAGTTACTATCATTACGTATCCATTAAAATTAAGAAATTAAGGTCAGATTAACACAAACACTACATAATGTACACAAAGATTATTATAGGCGTTTTTAGGGTTTTGAAAGAAGGAAGCCCACTGAAAAATACACCTACATTTTGATTTTTAGCATTAGCATTTTAAGGTAAAAACGCAAAAAAGCTTAAAACTAAGCTTAAAACGGCATAAATTACGTAAAAATTGAGAAAATGTTTGCAAATTTGAACTCGAAAACGTAATTTTTTGACACTTTTGTGCAACCAAGAACGTGGAGAAACATGCTGAAAAGTGGGGTGGTGGCGAAAGTGAGGTACTTCGAACTGCGCCCTGGAGAAAGCCTTGCCGCGGTGGCGTGGCAGAAACCCTCCTTCGGATCCGCTCGGATGATGGGCAACAAACGGCTCTCAACTCCCTGGCCCCCGAGGCCCATTCAGTCCTATATATACCGGAGGCCCCCTACACAGGTTCAATGTATGCCCCCACCAAGTGTGCGCACCCAGTCGGGTTTTTGGGTGCAGGCCCCAGTAAACCGGCGTACTGGGGCCTGCTAGTTCTACTACTCTTGGTCATAGCCGGCGACGTGGAAAGAAACCCTGGCCCTAATACCCCCTGGCCTTGTCCCGTCTGCTCCAAGAACGCCCACAGTAACTGTGTTATGTGCATCTCCTGTCGGGGGTGGGTGCACTTCAGACCTTGCTCCAACCTCAGGACCTATAGAGAATAGCGCCTAAATTCCGACCCTCGGCATCTACGCCAACGGATCTGCACCCAACCCCTTCCTGGAAAGCGGCTTGTCCAAACAGGAACGAACTGTGCTGGTCCAGTTACGAAGCAACGGGCACTGCACTATCCTTGGAGCGTTCCGCCATAGAATTGGAATGGCGGACAGTCCCAGATGTCCGGATTACGGGCATAAATCTGAAGACCTCCAGCACCTACTACTCGACTGTCCTGCGCACACTCCCTCCCCGGATAAGGCATCTGGGGATCAACCCATCCCTCTCGATCCTTACGGAGGTCCCAGTATCAGTGGTGCACTTCCTTCGGGGTGTTGGGCGGCTCTAGCCCGCTCCATCGTATTGGTTACTAACCAGATGATCCAGGAATAACAACAACAACAACAACAAGTATATACTTCGAAAAGTGGGGAGCACCCAACCCCCACACTTAAAATGCCGAATTATTGACCAAAATATTGCAAAAACAAATGCTATTTGTTTCAAGGAGAAGCTTACTCGGTGGCCACAGCAACCATTTTTTCATCATATGACAGCTTGAGATGCACAACAGCACCCTCCTAAAGCACAATTCAATATTGCAGGCTGAGCATGTAACAAGAAGCAAAATGTTATTTTGTCACGTGTAAAATACATACGAGCTACGTACTGAGAATATAAAAAGGAAAACAAGTTCCAGCCATTTAACAATTGGGGATTTTTAACATTATTAGCATTTTTGCAGGATGGGGAGCAAGGGCACGAAATTGCCTTCCCCTCCTCCCGAAATTGTCAAAGGGACCCAGGGACGTCCACCACCAGTAAAAAAATCTCGAAGTCTAAGTTCATTGAAATTAAATTTGGTTGCATAATAGCTGTGTCATGTTCAAGTAGTGACTGAGAGACCTGCAGTTTCGGAAACTATAGTAATAAAATGCACGCTACTACATTTATATATGTGTTCGTCATAAAGTTACTAATAGCGCCAAATCAGCGTAAGAACTCCAGCTCATATTAACATTTTCAGCCTAATGCCTTACTTTCTCAACCAAGGACTCACTCATGTTAAGCTCTTTTCTTTCTGTGGAGCATTTCTGTTACTTGTACAAATAGCAAAGAAAGCTTTTCGTCGAAAAATGCCTTTAAACTCAACGTGTCGTGTAGATATTAAACTGTATTAGAACAGACTCGGAAACAAGGAAGTAAACTTTATAAGAGCCACTGTTTCGGGAAAACATTAGCTTGCAACTATACGCAACCAACTAGAGCAGGGGCGGAGGAAGAAATTTTCGGGGGGGGGAGATTTTTTTGCAAAAATGAGCCAAAAAATGGTATTTTTGGCGTATTTTGCATGGTGAAACGCAAACAGTTCTCAACAAGTAGTGCCCAAAAAGGGCAAAATTCCTTTGCAGAGAATTGTCTGAAAAATTTTGATTTATCTTGTTTATACCTTTAACCTGCCTCAGTGGTACAAAATTAAACTAAACTATTTAAACTAATAGAGTTGTGTTTTGAGCTTGGAATTTTTTTTAAATGACTAGATGTCCAAGCCAAAAAGTGGCATTTACCATCGAATGGTCTCAAATATTTTGAACTTTTAATGCATACAAATTTAATCCCCAACAGCTTAGGTTCACGAAGAGAAGAAAACAAAAGTTTGGAAGAAAGTATTTGCAGCAACTCGGCAAGAAGACTCTAATTAAGGAATTTGTGGAATTTAAATTTATAAAGAAATATATATTTAGTTTTATGCTTGTTATATACTATGATTATTGGTCAGGCTATGCTAGAACTAAGTGCGTCGTTACGATAGAACTGAGAAGTTATAACTGCAGCTGTTGACAATAATATTTTCAAAGACTATCTGGATGAATGAATAGTGGAGATACTGCGTCAGGCGTCTCCTCCCCACAACCTTACAAATTTGATGGTTTACTGTAAAATCCTCTACTCTGTGCAGGCTCGTCGCACAAATTTGTCTTGTCATCATTAATACAAGTATATTCGTTTTTGTGATTACTAAAAAAGGCTGTAATTAATGAATACGAATTTACTTTGGCAATAATAACTACAAACAAACATAGGTTAACGCGGGGGGGTCTGGGGGGGGTCAAACCCCCCCCCAACACGGACAAGGTACAAGCCCTACCGCCGTCGGGGACAAGGGGTAAAGAAAAAATGGCCAAGGGGTACGCAAAAATAGCCGGAAAAAATTTTTACATTAAAATTTCAAAAAATGTTTAATTTTTCAGGAAAATCGGGCAAAATTTTGAAATTTTTTCTAAAAATTAAAGATTTCTTGCAAATTTAGATAAAAAATTGCTAATTTTAATAAAATTTGCGTTAATTTTTCGAAAAATTTTACAAATTTGTTTTTGAGGTACAAGCACCCCCGAAAATTTTGGTTGAAGGTACAAGCCCCCTCAAAATTTTCTGGGGACAATCCCCCCCAGAATCCGACCCTATGTTGATGTATGCAAACAAACTATTTTAAATTATCTTGCTTAATCCTAGTTTTCATTTAATGCAACATTTATGATATATTCATTTTGCAGCATATTAAATCTTGAGACGCTGCACAGAATTGATCTTAAAAGTACCGTTGCGTTAATGAATCGGGTTGTGTCAAAAGCACATCACAATTGCTGTAGGCGGGCCTGAAATTTCCGGTCGGCCGAGTTTAACGTTGAGACTTCGAACGACCTCACAGCCTTCGGCTTTTGGGTAGGCTGACGGCTGAGTGTCCGGCTGTTCATACGCCGGTAGGCCGTTGGTCGAAATTTCAGCAGAGCAGAAAATTTTCAGAAAACTAATCCAAGTCTGAAAGCTAATTCTATCAAACTATATGACGTAAAACCCGTTCTCGTTGACTGCAATTTTCTAGCTGAGTTTGTCTTGAGATCCTGAAAAATATGTCTGAGCAGCTGTCGGCATATGTTTGAATCGAAAACGGTCAAGATTGGAACTTAAGCTGTGTTGGTATTCTGCAACCCAAAAATGCCAACGCAGCAAAAGCGATGACAGTGTAGTAGCTCATAAAATCAACAGAAAAATGTTTCTTAGAAGCAATCAGGCCTATACTTATTACAGACTTACTTAGATTTCGACTTGGCCTATTGACCAGTGGTCAAACTCCCTAAAACAGCGTTTTTCCAGGTTTTGGTTGGGGGCATATATAGTAAATCGACTACGCTCGTTTCAATGAGCATATTTTCAGAACCGACGGAAGTTACCACTGGTCACTATGGTCTAGGTGGCCTATTGACCAGTGGTCAAACCCCCCTAAAACAGCGTTTTTCCAGGTTTTGGTTGGGGGCATATATAGTAAATCGTCTACGCTCGTTTCAATGAGCATATTTTCAGAACCTACGGAAGTGACCACTGGTCAATATGGTCTAGGTGGCCTATTGACCAGTGGTCAAACCCCATAAAACAGCGTTTTTCGGGATTTTGGTTGGGGGCATATATAGTAAATCGCCTACGCTAGTTTCAATGAGCATATTTTCAGACCCGACGGAAGTGACCACTGGTCATTATGGTCTAGGTGGCCTATTGACCAGTGGTCAAACCCCCTAAAACAGCGTTTTTCCAGGTTTTGGTTGGGGGCATATATAGTAAATCGACTACGCTCGTTTCAATGAGCATATTTTGAGAACCGACGGAAGTGACCACTGGTCACCATGGTCTAGGTGGCCTATTGACCAGTGGTCAAACCCCATAAAACAGCGTTTTTCGGGGTTTCAGTTGGGGGCAGATATAGTAAATCGACTA
This sequence comes from Trissonchulus latispiculum, assembly GCA_030248195.1. Taxonomy (NCBI): domain Eukaryota; kingdom Metazoa; phylum Nematoda; class Enoplea; order Enoplida; family Ironidae; genus Trissonchulus; species Trissonchulus latispiculum. Next base: position 29,969 of record JASAND010022078.1, read on the forward strand.
CGCTCGTTTCAATGAGCATATTTTCAGACCCGACGGAAGTGACCACTGGTCACTATGGGCTAGGTGGCCTATTGACCAGTGGTCACGCCCAAAAAAAGCGGTTTTCGGGATTTTGTGTGGGGGCCTATATAGTAAATCGTCTACCCTAGTTTCAATGAGCATATTTTCAGAACCGACGGAAGTGACCACTGGTCATTATGGTCTAGGTGGCCTATTGACCGGTGGTCAAACCCCATAAAACAGCGTTTTTCGGGGTTTCGGTTGGGGGCATATATAGTAAATCGACTACGCTTGTTTCAATGAGCATATTTTCAGAACCGACGGAAGTGACCACTGGTCACTATGGTCTAGGTGGCCTATTGACCAGTGGTCAAACCCCCCTAAAACAGCGTTTTCGGGGTTTTGGTTGGGGCCATATATAGTAAATTGTCTACGCTCGTTTCAATGAGCATATTTTCAGAACCGACGGAAGTGACCACTGGTCACTATGGTCTAGGTGGCCTATTGGCCAGTGGTCAAACCCCCGAAGACAGTGGTCATTGTTTGGAATAGAGAATCTTCTGGGAGTAATAAATTGCAGACTACTTCTGCCTAAGAGCAGCGTCCCAAAAATTGGAAGAAGGACAAGTAGGAAAAATGCTCCTTGCAGTCGCATGTAAAATGCAATATGAGCTATGATGGTCAACATTTAAATATGTCAAGGACAAGATTTAAAACGTCTAATATGAGCCAGCATCTAAATCGGTAAAGGACAAGCTGTAACTGGCTAATATGAGCCGCCACGTTTCTCTTGGGCTCATATTGACGCGAGGATACTAAGTTGAGTTAACTATTTTTCACTTTTCAAATTCGCATGTACACGTAATTGTCATGACATATATATATATATAGTCAGGGGGGGGAAAAAACACAAATAGGGAAGCAAGCCTCCAACTTTTTCTTCGTTTGGATTTGGATCGGTTTGAGTATACCGTTACGTACCGTGGGCAAATACCTATCCAATCGTATATTCAAACTTCTCTTATACCTCTCTCAGCTTTGGCGATAACAGGATTTGTCCATGTTTTTTTTACCCGCAAATCGGGGAAAAAAAACATGGTGCGGGGAAAAAAACATGGCCCGGATTTCTACCAACCAACCATTTAGGGTGCTTTAAAAGCGTTGTTTCAGCTGTTTTCAGCGTGCAAAACTACCTAGGCACCATTCCAACCTCACAGAAAGCTTAAAAACCGACTTTTTGGTCAAAATGCCAAATCCTTTGTATCTAACCAGTTTGGGCATGAAACCTGCTGGGAACTGGCCATAATATGCAGAATATCGGTAGAAATAAGTTAGTTGTGTTAAAAATTGCAATATCCCACCGTTTTTTCAAGTTTTTTTGAAAATTTTCATTTTTACCATTGAAACTTATGAAACCTAGCATGTTGATGCTGCAAATCAAATTTTCGAGCTAGAAGCTTCAAAAATGCCCAAAGTTGGCATATTTTGAGGTTTTTAATGGTTTTTAAAGCATTCTCTTTCATATAGAAGCATTAGTTACGCCTTCCTGAAGCATACGCAAAAATTTGAAAATTTGGTCACCATGTTTTTTTCCCCGCTCTAGTGGACCCCATGTGGGGGAAAAAACATGGTCAAATTTTTTTACTGGGTTGACGCAGGGGAAAACCACTATTGCCATGTGATAGAGCAAGTCAAATTATGCCCGCATGCCAATTTATAGTAGCCAAAGTTGGATAGTTGGTTAGATATATACTTGCAAACTTTCGAAAATCCTTAGCATTTTGGCCCATTTTGGGAGGTCAACTTTGGTCAAGTACTGTGCTTACAGATTCGAACTCAGAAACCAATCTGGTACTGTAGGGTATACTTCTAGACTTGCTCTTTCTAATGGGCTATACTAGGCAGCTGCAACTGCTATGGTTGGGGAGCAGGCGACCGTGTTTTTTTTCCCCCTCTTTTCCGGCATGTTTTTCCCCCCCCCTGACTATACGTCTGGTCTTGATACAATAAGTAAAGTCAAGTGGGTAAGCACACATCAAAGTTTTACACATCAGCTGTGTATTTTATTGTATAAGTACAGTAAGCCGGTACTGAAGACTTGAAGAATACCGGTTTACTGGAGCTTTATGCATTTGTATCTAGTTTGCAGTGTGTGTCTATGATTTAGAAAACTGGTATATACCAAATGTATATGCCACTTAATTCAACTTTAAAGGGGAGAACTTTAGCTGCTTAAAGTGTTCACATATATACCTTAAATACGGTGTTTGAGCTAGTGAAATTAGATTCAGACAGGATACCTATAACCAAACATTATATGAAGCTAATGACATTACGCAAGACGGTGAGGATTTTTTCAGACTTGGGATTGGGAATAAAAGTAAAGAGTCTGTAGGCAAGATGGTAAGAGGTCGTCGTGATGTCAAGCCGTTGAAACCACGGCAGCGAGCGTCAATATGAGCCCAAGAGAAACGTGGCGGCTCATATTAGCCAGTTACAGCTTGTCCTTTACCGATTTAGATGCTGGCTCATATTAGACGTTTTAAATCTTGTCCTTGACATATTTAAATGTTGACCATCATAGCTCATATTGCATTTTACATGCGACTGCAAGGAGCATTTTTCCTACTTCCTACTTCCTAAATCCCGGGGGGGGGGAAGCAAAAACGCCGGGAGGGGGCGATTTCGGAGGGGGGAAGGCATTTTCGGGGGGGAAGGTCAATTTCAGGGGCCTCCGCCCCCCCCCCGGTAAAATTTACCCGGGGGGGGGGGGGGGTGACCCCCACTTTTTGGTTCCCCCTCTCCCACTTTTTGAGGGTTCCCCAAAAGTGTCGAAAAATTAAGTTTTTGAGGTATATATATATTATATATATAAAATTTTCAAAACGTTTTTCAATGTTCAGCTAATTATGGACTTATAAGGTCATTTTAAGCTGAAAAAACGGCGACTGTTTGCGTGTTACCTAAACACTTAGATAAATTTATATATACATTGGGCTCGTCCCCACACTTCCCCCTACAAGGGGGGGGGGGGGTGGGCGACGAAGCCTCCCCCACTTTCAAAACCCTACAAAATGCCAGGAAAGCGGTAGCTTTATCTTTCATTTCACTCCATCCCTTCTAGACTACGTTTCTCCTGAGCCATAAAGTTGGAGGCTGTGTTCTGGCGTAATGCCTGATGAAGGGCTGCCCCCCTTCCAGACATGGTTTTTTTTGCGTCAGGGGCTGCGTCACGGCGCAAATTTTTTTCGTGTGACGCAAATGAAATTAGCCCTGACGCAACCCTGGCGCAGCTGGATTTGAACTTCAACTAGAGGCAAAATTGTGCAAACTTGCTGGAAAAATTATGTTTCAAACGTGATATTTCTAAAAATTTTCTACTGGGGGCTGCGCCCCCAGACCCCGCTGGTCTGCCTCTTATATATTTGTTGCTGTTTGCTAAGATGACTGACACACTAATATTTTATTTAATCACTGAATATAAGGGCGCGTGTAGCAGCGGCAACAGCTTGCAAGTCTTGCAGATGTAGCACTTAAAAATATTTTAATATACAGTCGATATTGCGATAACCGGCCATACTTAATACCACATCAACTGGTCGCGAAAATGCTCTAAATTCATTCCTGGGAGAGTGTTAATTGCAGAAATTCTTCAACTTCTGGGGGGCCCCGCCCCCCAGACCCCCCGTGTTGTTCTTTCTCTAGATTAGTGATGGGCACTGGATATCCGGATATCCGGATAAATTTTATATACGGATAATATCCGATTTGAGAAAAATATCCGGATATCCGGATATCCGTGAACATTTCAGTCAAAACAATGAAAAATTAGCAAATTTTTGACAAAAATTTTAAAATATTTTTCAAAATTCTTAGGAAAATATTTTTGAAACGAAGGTTGCGGCTTGGTTGGATGATAGACATTCACAGCCTGCCGAAAAATTGACAGAAAAATTGAAAATTTAACTGCACAATCGAAAACTTTTCTTGAAGTTAAGTTTGGAATAGGCGGATAACCGGATATCCGGATATCCGTTAACGCAAAATAGGCGGATATCCGGATATGTAAAAATATCCGGTGCCCATCACTACTCTAGATCTTAATATTTCACACATTAAAGTCGGCTTTAATGATGCAAAATTTGAAAAACAGGTGGAAAATGTGCTTAATGCTCTGTATTGATAAGTTTAATATTGGTTAAACATTTTAATAATGTTTAAAATACTTATTAAATTGTTTAAAAATAAATTCAATTTTTGACGCAGTGACCCCAGTTCCTGACGCAATAAACGTGAATTCGTGAATGAAAACAATTCGTGAAACCAAAAAAACCCTGTCCACAGATGTAGTCAACATTTGAGTTGTCACTCCAAGCTTCAGGCATAGGAGAGAATCCGGATAAAGGACCAGCACCCAATAACCTTCTGTAGGTTGGAGTTCTCTCCAGGGGTCACTTTACCTTTTTTACATAAACAACGAATGTCTACTTTGTATTCATTTATCATACATGAGCCTATTAAAACGCTGCCCCATAACGCCAATATAAACCCGTTGTATGTCAGGCTCGCTCATACGCGCATATACGTATTTTACAAGGGACGAGGAGTATATATTTACGATTCTTGTTCGTTATTCTTTCTCTTTTATGCATGAAAGTGCCCAGAACACTCCAGCAGCCGTTTTTTATATCATACGTATTACGTAGATATAATCTTAAATTTTATATCATATATCATTTTATATTTATATAAGCAGGCCTTGGCATATATCAATGTTAGTCACCTTGCATGAAATCACTTGAACGGGAGTATTACTGATGCTGGGGCGATATTTGGAAGCATATCGGGAAAATAAATACACGCTTCCGCTAGTTGAGCCAACAGCAAGATAGCGTGTAGATTACATCAAGACACGTATACTGAAATTATATAACAGTGATTATTGAATGTTTATATAATTA